>CAUYUJ010008733.1:0-10000 GCA_963575745.1 Prorocentrum cordatum | reverse complement strand
AGGCTCTCCGATACTCAGACTCACCCATACTCAGACTCACTCATACTCAGGCTCACTCACGTTCAGACTCACTTATACTCATACCCACACACACTCATATGCACTATATACAGCGTGCGCATACTCAGACTCACTTGTACTCAGACTCGTTGACATTCAGACCCACCCACACACCGACCACTCACACTCATATGCGCTCAGACGCACCCGTATCCTCATACTCGTATCGCGAGTCACCCATATTCAGACCACGCTCACACATGTTCAATCATACTCGGATTGACTCGGCGTAGCACTTGGGCACGCCAAGGAGGAACCGCCATGGAGGCGGACATTTGCCTGTTCGCGCCCGGACTGTGGTGATGTCTCAAGTGGTTGGCCTGGTTGTCGGCCAAGGCCTGTCTGTCTCTCTCTCTCTCTCTCTGTCCCTGTCTCTGTCTCTCTTTCTAACTCTCTCTCCCTCTCTCCTCTCTTTCCTTCTCTCTCTCTCTCTCGCTCTCCCCCTCTCTCCCCGTGACCAGAGTCCATGAGCACCTTGATGCTGCAGACGTGGCATGCACTCCAAGGAGGAGCCGCCAGGTCGGGGGACACTTGCAGATTCGCCGCAGACTGTGGTGATGTCTCTAGCGGTTTGCCTGCTTCGTGGCCCCGACCCTTCCCTCTTGACTGAAAGTTCACGACCACCGCGATATTGCAGAAACGAGGGCCGCTGGATATTCTGGACCCCCCCGAACGCATCCTGAGCCGATCGCATCAGCACATCATTCTCGTTATCCTGTTTTTCCTTGCCTTCGTCCTCTTTTTTGTTCCTCCGTGCTTGGGCTTCGCGACAAGCTGGAAGGTCTTTTGGCGCGACGACGAAGAGGAAGAAACCCAAGTACACACGCGCACGCAGGGAGGAGGAATTATCATAATAGCAAGATTAGGAATCATAACAACAGTAGTAAGAAGACTAACCACAACGATAATGATCATAACACTAGCAATGATAATACCACAACGATCAGGAAGGAGGGAGGAGGATGAATCAGACAAATAAGAAGGTGGACAGCTGGAGGAGGAGGAGGAGGAGGAGGAGGAGGAGGAGGAGGAGGAGGAGGAGGAGGATACGGCAGGTTCGCGTCGTGTCGACGCGGCGGCGACCCCGCCGCGGGCGTTCAAGGTTGAACGCCGCCTATTTGCCCCGAATCGGCCGACATGGAATGATCTGGCGATCGGAAAGCCACCGATCGTTTACGGTTGAACGATCCACGCGGTGCCGGAGACCAGCGCTGGGTCGTCACGCCTCGAACTTGCCGCAAAGGGGGCGGAAGGCGGGAGCCAGAAAGGCGGGAAAAAGAAGAAACAAAAAGGAGGAGGAGGAGGAGGTTGACGCTTCGGGCCCTCGAGGCCCACTTGCTTGCCTAAGAAAACGGAGGAGGAGCAGCAAGAATGATCGTGATGATGGCAAGGAAGGGTAAGGTGACCAGCTGGACGAGGAGGAGGATCTGGAAGCGGAAGGGGCGGAGGTGCGCAACCCATCTCGGATCGAGCGGCACACTTGGATCGTTGCCCCCCCCTCGGCTGGCCCCGCTGGTCCTCCTGCCCAGCACGCGCCGGTGCCCCCCCGCTCTGGGGGGATCCGCGCCAGCCTCGGGGGCAACGCTCGTTGGAGGTAGGCTCGGGGGGGGGCTCGAGGTAGGAGGTTTAGGGATTTTCTGTTGTGTTCCTTCAGGGAACTTCCTTGACTCCCTGCGGGATTCCAGCCTCGGGATGCGTTTCAGCAGCTGCGCCTCGCCGAGAGCGTTCTGGGGATGCCCAGACCGTCGCCGCCAGAGAGCCGAGATACGGCCCGAAAGCCAGGGGGAGGCATGGGCCCCTAGTCGCCCAGTCGTCGCTATAGAGAGACCTGACAGCCAGCCCACCCCGCCCAGGAGCGCGCGGTTTCGCTGTCTGGGGCCTGCGGTGGTGGCGTTCGTTCAGGAACGTGCCCAGGAGGCTTCAGACCCTGGAGGATCCCTTCTCTGATGACGGCGGCGCTGATCTCACGGCCAAGCCTGAGTTGGTGTTCCCCCGGCTTCCAGGCCCTGGATTCCTTATCTAAGGGGTCTCTATCCTCGGAGGCCTAGAGGTCGACACCAACACCAATATCGGCGGCGTGCCTCCACCGAGGGAAAAGTGTCCCGGGCTAATCTTCTGGCTTCTTGGGCGGCCGAAAGATCGTCTTCCCGCGGTGGCGGCAACCCCCTATGTTGGTGCTTGTGCCCGGCTCCAGGCCTCCAACATCCAATCCCCTCACGGTATCGCCAATCTGCTGGCGATGTACCGCCAACTGCGGGCCTTGGCTGCCCCCCCTGAGCCAGTCGTTCCCCCTCGCCGCCGGGCCGCGCCGGGGGGCGATGAGCGACTCGGTCTACAGAAAGACCGCGCTGCCGGTGAAGCTGAACCTGCAGGACAGGAACACCCGGGAGCAGCTCCAGTCGGGCCCGGACGAGAAGGTGAGCAACAGGGGGAGCCTCGAGGGCGTCAAGCCCCTCGCGGGGGGCCCCCTGTCGTCCGCCGCCCAGTCGCAGAAGGGCTGCACCGACGTCATGCGGAAGGACCTCTGCGACTGGCTGTCGGCGCAGGGCGTCGAAGGGGCGCCCCCGTCTGCGGAGGCCGAGCAGCGCGCGATGTGGAAGTGGATCCGGGACTTCCACAAGGAGTACAGCTCGAAGGAGACGAGACGGGATGAGCAGAAGCTTTTGCAGCTCCGCGCGGATGTCTTAGATCGGCGCTGGGCCCCCAGGGCGTCGCCTCCAGCGCTGCCCTTGGCGCGCTCCGCGCGCCAAGGGGGGGATCGGCGCCGATCCTGGAAATCCGCGCGGAGCTGCGAAAGTCTATGTTGATAATTACCATTCTCTCTTCCTCGATCAGCGACGACTGGTTCTCCAGGAACATGCCCCGCCTGCACGAGCAGTTCCGCCCCGTCTTCGTCCAGGAGATGAAGAAGAGGAGGGCCACACCAGCCGCCGCGCCGCCCGCGCAGGCCCAGGCGCCAGACCTGCTCGACTTGGGCGGCCCCGCGCCCGCCGCGGCCCCGGCGCCCGCCGCGCCCGCGGGCGGCCACGACCTCCTGTCGCTGGACGCCCCCGCAGCGCCGGCGCCGGCCGCGGTGGCGCCCGCTGCTGCGGCGCCCGCAGTTGCGGCCGTGGACGTGCTGCTGGACCTCGGGCTCGCCGGCTCCTCCGCGGGGGCGGCCGCGGCCGCCGCGCCGCCCGCGCCGCTGCCGGGCGGCAGCCTGCTGGACCTCGGCGGCCTCGAGGCCGCGGCGGCGCCGCAGGCGGCGCCGCAGCTGCGGGCCCCCACGGCCGCCGCGGGCGGCGGCCTGCTGGACCTCGACCTGGCAGGGCTGGACGCCGCCTTTGGCGCGCCGGCGCCGGCGGCGGCGCTGCCGCAGACGGCGCCGGCCGCGCAGGCCGCGCCGGCTGGCGGCCAGGGCGGGGGCCTGCTAGACCTCTTCTGAGGTGCGGCCCGGCCAGTGACGCTCTGAGGGTGGATTGCCCACTCCGCTTTCGCTTCCAGGCAGATGCAAGTCGTACCACGCGCCTCGAGCAGCCTGGCCTCTGCGGGCCACCCCGCGGGCGGCTTGGTATCGCTCGGCTCTCGCCTGGAAGCGAGGGTGGCGGAGGGAGGAGGGATATGCCCACCAGGAGGGCCTCGGTCCCTGATGCGCTTGCGCTGCCCTGCCTTGAATTTGCGCGGTCCTAGCCAATGCATTCATCGAAAAGGGAAAGGTGTTTACACTGCTCTAGGCCACCTTGGGGGTTTATTGAGGCCAGCTTGGATTATCTCTGGGGCTGTCAATCCGGGGGTTCGTAGAGGTGGGTGTCCCAAGGTGGGAGCAGGGAACGAACTCCACTGGATGCCCACATGTCTTTCTTCCAAGTGCCGTCTAGAGCGATTTTCTTCTAAGCCCACCTCTGCCTCTAGTCTGATTCGTGCCCAGATCGTGTTTTTTTATGTCCAAAATGCATGCCGAGACGTGGGCAGAGTGGGCTGCAAATGCTTGAAGGTGACCCTGAACCCTTCTCCTCCTCACACCCGTTGACCCCAGCCATCGTCCCCATCAAGGTCCCCACCAGTTTGCGGCAATGCAACTGAAGGAGTGCTGGAGGCCCCTACCTTGCCTCCTCCTTCCCCCTCCTCCTACTCCTCCGCTGGCTCCTCCCAGTCTACGTCGTCCTCATCCTCCTCCTCCTCCTCCTCCTCCTCCTCCTTTTGCTCCTTCTCTTCCTCCTCCTCCTCCTCCTCCTCCTCCTCGCGCCGGTCCAATGAGCCCCTGACCCGTCCAAGATGCCGCTTGATCTTCGGGCTCGCTTGCTTCGTCAAGTTGGCCGTGGTCTGGCGCTGCCTTGGCCTGCCGGCGCACTGAGGGCTGTGAGCCTCCACAGCCTGGAGGGCATGAACCTCAGTTGACGAGCCAACAAAACGCACCCATACCCATACCCATACTGGGTCGTTGGGAGGAGGACTGGCTATGGGTATAGGTGCGGGTTGTCGGACCCCGGGGAATGCTCCCGCCCGAGCGGGGACCCCCATCTGACAACACGCACACATAGCCCTCTCCGATCCCCCTATGGGTATGGTTGTGTGTTGTTGGTTCGTCACCAGTGACTTTAGTTCGGTGCCTTCTTCCAGTGCGTTGCCACCGCTCTCTCCGCTGTCGTCTCCGATCCGCCGTCTTTGTGAACTTGGCACTTCGCGGGTGATATCTCCTACTGAAGTGGATATCGAAGTCATGGCTGAGTTGGCGATTGCGAGTTCCTCTGGGCCGCCGGCTTCAGTGATGCACGAGGACGACGCTATGTCAGACGAGCAGCTTGACTACGTCTTCAAGTCGGCTCCCCCTGGTGGACTGACACCCACTGCTTGGAATGCTGCTTCGTCTTGGCCTGCGGGACGCTCAACTGACCCAGCACCTCCCCAGCCTCGCGCGCAAATCGACTGGGAGGTTCTAGATGTCGCTCATTGAGGCTCTCTTGAGTGTAGCGCGGAGATCGGGCGGCACACCTGACGGCAGACCATCTATCCTTGCGGAGGACGCAGCTTTTCCTGATGCTATTCTTTACGATGATGTACCGGTCCCTGGTGGATTGGCCACCGACGCTGAACAGCCGCCTCGATCACATGAAGATCAAACTGCCCAAGGCGAACCTGTGCTGGAAAACACGGGCCGCTACCCTGCACAGGGCGTTGCTGAACCGTTCCCTTGACTCGATGATCCAATCGACGAAACGGAGACAGATGAGCGAGCGCACAACGAAGATGATCCCCAGTTTGATGGATATGATGTCGTGTCCAGTGGAGATCTCGCTGACCTTCTTGCTCATTCACCTGGAGGTGCTGTGGCTCCGGATTCCCCTACCGTTGTGGGCGGCCCCAATGACGTCGCCAATCTCTTCTGTGATGGTCAGATGGGTGCTCATGAGCCTGTCCATGCTGGTCAGGCGGATTTGCCGCCTTCGCCACCTTTCTTCGAACTCGTCGGGGATGGCGCTGGCTAGCTCGCAGCAGGTCGACCCACTCAACCAATGCATGATGATGGCCATGTCGGACGAGGATGATGCGACGTCCCCCCTGGATCCGATGGACATGCATGCTAAGTCGTTTGAGCAGGTCGGCGCGTCGATCACCGAATTTTGTCTGCAGCGGCTGCGGATGAGGAGGCGCAGGACTCGTTCGCAGAGGTGCTCGCGAGCGCCCAGGCTCGTCCACCTGGCCCACGTGTTCGTCTCGGGCATGGGCGAGTTCATCCCCTACCCCCGACGGCCTGGCCGCAGCGATAGGAGGGGGAGGAGGAAGAGGGGGAGGAGGAGGAGGAGGAGAGGAGGAGGAGGAGGAGGAGAGGAGGAGGAGGAGGAGGAGGAGGAGGGAGGGCGGAGGAGGAGGGGGAGGAGGAGGGGGAGGAGGAGGGGGAGGAGGAGGGGAGGAGGAGGGGGAGGAAGAGGAGGGGGAGGAGGAGAGGGAGGAGGAGGGGGAGAGGCACCGTCCCCGCGGGCGTCGGCCTCTCGTCGACGACTCTGGCGATGCGCAGGTCGAGAACGGTCTGCTCTTGACGGGCCCCGCCGCGCGCGGCGCCTAGAGAGGCGTATGGCGGACTCTCCTCGGGGCGCGGGCTCCTCCTCCTTCTCCTCCTCCTCCTCCTCCTCCTCCTGCTCCTCCTCCTCTGCCTCCTCGTGCTGCTCCTCTCCTCCTCCTCCTCCTCCTCCTCCTCCTCCTCTTCCTCCTCCCCCTCCTCCTCCTCCTCCTTCTTCCTCCTCCTCCTTCTCCTCATCCTAACTCCGTCTCGAGTAAGATTTGGTTCAGACCAGTTTGGCTCACGAGCTGGCTCGAACCAGGTGGCCGTGCAATCCGCACCGTGTGGGGTTAGATCCGCAGGCAGCATGTTTGACCCAGCCTCGGACTTGTTGGGAAGCGCCAGGCGTCGCGCAGCTGAAAGTTGTTTTGTTTGTTTTATCTCCAGGCTACGGACTAGGAGGTCGACCACTACGTCCCCAAAATCGATTGCAAGTCCCAGGGGCAGGTGAGCACCACAGCGGGCGTGCAGCGGCAACGTGGGACGAGTTAGCCTTTTTGGTCAGGCATGCCCCATTATTCCAGGCTTTCGCTATTTATCATTTGTGTTGTTGAACCCGTGAATACAGTACACCTTGGGCTGTTTTGCACGACGGTCGGCATTTTGTTCCGAAGGCTGCTCCGGAAAAATACGCGACCGACCTTTGAGTAGATGCTGGTGGTTCAAAGTATGTCAAGCACGTGGTGGTTGCAGCATTGTGGGAAGGGAGAGCTTCTTGGGCCAGGCATACCCCACATGCTGTTTGTTTTTCCCGCAATGGCGGTCTTCTTGAGGAAGGAGATGAGGTGCGCAGCTGCGGGGCGCTTTTGTCTGCATTGGAGGGCTCGTTGCATGGCGTCGTCGTCCTACCTCGCGGTGTTTAGCTCAAGGCATTACAACTCACGCGTCAAGAGCGCGTGGCTTGGTGGCTTCAGCATCCTTGTGATGAGAGGGTGCCGCTTGTGAGTTGGCAGCCTCATTCTGCGGTTGTTAGCTGCGCGGGAGAATGGACGCGTTGGCGCCAACCAGGCGAGCATCGCATTGAACGTTCACTGCCGGCGCATCCTTAAGCCTCACTAGTATGTTGTCGTGGGCGGCGTGCTTGGGCAACCTCCCAGGGCCACTGCCTCCATGTCTTCTACGTCCATGTGCTGCGGGAGCTCGACACGATGAATGAGATACATATGTGACGACGCCGTGGTTGTGTTCGAGACTCGGGGCTTCAGCACCGCAGATATATTCTCAAAGCCCCGAATCATCAGGGGTAACTCGGGTCAGGGCTAACTTGGGTTCGCTTTTCGGGATTCCGAACCAGAGTTACCCCGGGCCCGAGCTACCACGGAAAATTCGGGCGTCCAGGGCCCCAAGTCATCAGGGGTAACTCGGGTCAGGGCTAACTCGGGTTCGTTTTTTTTCGGAAATCCATACCCGAGTTACCCAGGGCCCGAATTACCCCGGATAACTCGGGCGTCCAGGGCCCCAAATCATCAGGGGTAATTCGGGTCAGGGCTAACTCGGGTTCGCTTGTCGGGGTTCCGAACCCGAGTTAATTACCCCGGACCCGAGTTATCCCAGGTAGCCCGGGCGACCAACATTCTGCCCTGGAGTGGCCCCCGGGGGGCCAACATATATTCGGGCCCCCGGCCGCCAAAATATATCCATATCCACCGCCCGCTGGGGCACCAGGGCGTCGCTTCCCAGGCGGTGGATCTGGATAAACCCCCGCCTCGCATGGAGTGGTAGGGACGTGGGGTCCGCTGTGTCTCCAGGGCGGCCTCGCGACCTCACGAGCCTGCGCGGGGGTGCTGGCGCGGGGGGGCGCGGCGGCCGAGCCGACTGCGCTGCCCTCTGCCCTCGAGTCCTCAAGCCCTCCCAATTCCCCCCCTCCCTCCCTCTTGCCTCCCTCCTTCTCTCCCTTCCCCCCCCTCCCTCTGAGCCCCCCCCCCCGCCCTCCCCCAACCTGCCCCTGCGCCCCCCCCTCCCCCCCGCGCGCCCTTGCCGCCGCCCGCGCCCAGGCCGCCGGGGAGCTCCCGGCGGACTCCGCCCGCGCCCCAGCAGCGGCAGCTCTCTGCGGTCCGGCGGCGGGCGTCTCCTCGCCGCGGCCGCGGTCTTCTCCCTCCTCGTCAGCCGCGCCCCTGCCTCGCGGGTTCCCGCCTCGCCGTCACCTCCCTCCCCTCCCCTCCCGTCCCTTCCCCTCCACACTTAAGCAATATGAAGACTACTCTCCTCTCTCCCCTGGTGGCGTCCAGGGAATGCTCGGCCCCGCTCCGCGCACTGGTCTTTTGCACGCAGGATTTCCCAGGAGTTGGGTTTTCGCTGAGGTTTCTTTCAAAATGCTGCTCTCGCTGAGGAGCTGGCCTCATTTGCGGGCTACCGCTCGTTCCGAATCGTGCTCCCGCTGCACCGCTGGCCTCATTTCCGCGGTTCCGCTCGTTCCGAATCGTGCTCCTGCTGCAGCTCTGGCGTCATTATTTCCAGCGCCATGCCACAGCACGTTTTTCGGTCCTTCCAAATGGACCCAAAATTTAGGAAATGCCCCCCGAAAAAAATCTTCGGAAGTGATTACACATTCGGTGCCGATTCGTTGATTTTTGGGGCCGTAGGACCCCCCCAATTTGGGGCGTCGCCACGCCATGCTATGTCAGGCTACGCGTCCTCATTTCCGCGGTTCCGTTTTTTTCAAAATTCTGCTCTCGCTGAGGAGTTGGCCTCATTTGCGGGCTACCGCTCTTTTCGAATTGTGCTCCTTCCGCTCGTTCCGAATCGTGCTCCCGCTGCAGCGTTGGTGCCATTAGTTCCAATGCCATGCCACGGCATGATTTCCGGTCCTTCCAAAAAGGCCCAAACATTTTTTTGTTTTTCATGATTCCTGAAGAAACCATCGGAAGTGATTCCACATTCGGTGCCGATTCGTTCATTGTTTGGGCCGCGGAAGCCACCCCACCTTGGGGCATCGCCACGCCACGCTATGTCATGCTACGCGTTATCTTCAACACCACTGCTCTGTACCTCGCTATGCATCGCAAACAAATCCGCCAGCGCACATTATCCTCGAGCGGGCACGCGCGAAACGCATTCTTAACATCAAGAATCCGACTTCGCCAATTCTTCGCAACGTATTCCGCCGGCCCTTGTCAAGTCGATTCCGGGGGTAAAATTCTTAAGAGAGAGCCCTGGGCCCCAGCCCTGTCCAGGAAAAAATCTTCACGCTTCGCGTATCCCCACCAGCCCATGTCAAAACAGCAACTCTTGCGAAGCATGCCGACAGTCGTGTTTTTCAGACGTGTTTCCGCCTGCCCCCGCATATCTCCCCTGTTCCTCCTTCCTCCCGCCTCCTTGTACATCCTCCTTGTGGTGGGAGCGGGAGAAGGACGAGGCGGAGGAGGAGGGAGAGAAAGCGCTCCTCGTGGTTTGAGTCGTTTGGGGTTTCTCGTCCTGGTGTGAGTCGTTCGGGCCCTTCTTCCTGGTGTGAGTCGTTCGGGCTCTTCGTGGTGTGAGTCGTTCGGGCTCTTCGTCCTGGTGTGAGTCGTTCGGGCTTCTCGTGGTGTGAGTTGTTCGGGCCCCTCATCCTGGTGTGAGTCGTTCGGGCCCCTCCTCCTGGTGTGACTCGTTCGGGCTCCTCGTGGTGTGAGTCGTTCGGGGCCCGCGTCGTGGTGTGAGTCGTTCGGGCTCCTCGTGGTGTGAGTCGTTCGGGCGCCTCGTCCTGGTGTGAGTCGTTCGGGCCCCTCCTTCTGGTGTGAGTCGTTCGGGCTCTTCGTGGTGTGAGTCGTTCGGGCCCCTCGTCCTGGGGTGAGTCGTTCGGGCTTCTCGTGGCGTGAGGCGTTCGGGCACCTCGTCCTGGTGCAAGTCGTTCGGGCCCCTCGTAGGAGGAGTAGTAGTAGTAGTAGTAGTAGTAGTAGTAGTAGTAGTAGTAGTAGTAGTAGT
>CAUYUJ010008732.1:0-38387 GCA_963575745.1 Prorocentrum cordatum | reverse complement strand
CGTCCTCTCGTCGCGAAAGAAGCACGACGGAAGGCTTTGGATACTGTTCGGCCTCCTGGGGTCCTCGCTGGGCCTGGGGCCGTCAAAAACCGATTCGAGATGGAAAAATGGTCCCGGGGAAGGGGTCCAGACCTCGGGGGAGCTACGCTGCGAACAGAACGCGACGTCGGATGTCTGGGGAGGGGGGGAGGAGGGGGAGCGGGAGGGGGAGGGGGAGGGGGAGGAGGAGGAGGAGAGGGGAGGAGGAGGAGGAGGCGATGAGGAGTAGGTGATGCTGAGGAGGATGAGGCGTCTGCGTCTGCACGACGACGACGGGACGACTATCCCTCGGTCAGCCTGGTGGCAAGGGCGGGCGGAGCACACCTACGCAGCTGCTTCAGCCGCGAGCAGGCGGCTGAAGCAGCTGCAAGGCCATAACTCTCTTCTGCTCTATGTGAGGAGACGAACGCCGCCAGTCATGCTAAGAAACAAACACAAGGTCAAGATACAACACGACAGACAAGAGGGCAGAAAGACCAAGCGGGAGCAGGGAGAAGACAGAGGCACGGGCACCGGCAGGCGCGCTGGCAGAAGAAGTCGGAAGGTGAGGCAGCAACAATCGAAGCCTGGACAGCACACTAGATACAAGCATGTGCAGTAAACAAGATGAAGAGGCGTGCTCAGAGAAAAGACCTCCGGCTCGTACACCAGGGGCTAAAGAAAGTCTTGACATGAGAACTAATTACACAAGCGGGGCATTCACATGAAACCCTCTGCACGGCCATAAACACGATATCTAGGTGGCGGGGGCTGGGAGTGCACCAAAGGAGGAAGGCCTCAGCTGCGCTCTGGAACTCCGGGATACCAATATTGGGGGCTTCAGGGATCGAGCATAGATTGCGAATCGGCAGCAGCGAAGGCGCGCGACACGCAGACGGCGTGGTGCATCGAACCGCGCAAGTTGCTGGCTCCAGCGAACGAGCTTGCACAGGGAATCCCCAGGACTTGAAAAATCTCGAGGATGGCATGAGAGATGCTGCGGCATGGGGGTATTTGTCCAACATGGCGGAGCAGCCCGCGCGGCGCCAAGTACTTCTCGAACCGGCGTCAGGAGCAGCACGGCACGGAAGAGAACAGAGACGGCGAGCATGTTGCAGGTGACCAGAAGACTGCACAGCCCGAGACAAAAGCTCTTTACTTCTCGCGCTCTGTCACGACACTTGGCTGGGGCTGGCCAGCTCTGCGCCTGACAATCTGTCCCGAGGGCGACGCCTAAATACTTGACACAAGCATTGTGGATGCCACGACAATGGACACCCAAACAGTCCTATCGTTGAATTTAAGATGTGTTTAAGATGTAGGCAAACTGTTGTAAGCATGTTTTAAACATGTGCTTTGTATGTTTAAAAAACATGTTTTTTTCATGTTTTAGACATCTGGAAATTATTTGGCAATACGCTTCCTCTCCACTGATCGCCCTCCACAACACAAGCAGGGACGGCGAGGCCGTCAGGGAGCACGCCGAGCTCTCGCACCTTCATGCGGCATTCTTCCAGAGAGGGGCCAGCGAGCGGAACGACGACTGCTTGCTCGATGTGCACGCGAAGCCCTGCAGCACACCCCGCGACGATCCAGGCCTGCAGCAGGTCTCTGAATGCGCGAAGGACATTGAGAGCGGCGGCCCCGACGTCGTCGGCGAAGGCACCTATCCAAGACAGGCCCGGGGGAATCCCGGCACATACACCTGAGAACTGGGCCCATGATGAGGACGAGCATGGCCCCCGAAAGCGGGCATCCCCGCTTTCTTCCTCTGGGGGCCAGGTAGGAGTGCCCGCGAAGCCCATGGAGAATAAGCTCGACAAAAACATCAGAAGACATGGCTTGAGCAATATAGGTGATGCACGCGGGCATCCGCAGAGCCCCGAGACGTCAAAAATCCTGCTGCGCGAGACGCTGGGGAAGGCGGAGCGGGCGTCATAGTAGAGTGCCCCCGCGAAAGCGTGCCCCTCTTTAGCAAACCAAGACGCCGCCCTGCTTTCTGAGTCTACGATGTTGCCGTTAACGCGCCTCCCATGACGAGAACCCCCCCCTTCGCCCAGGACAGTTCGGGCGGCGATCCGAGCGAGCGGGCGGTTCAGGGAGACAGAAATTAGAATCTTGTTATCGGAGCTTGCGAGGGCGATAGGTCTGACACATTCAGGTTTGCAGAAGACGGAGACGGGGCCATCCTCTGCACCGCCGCCCTCGGCGAGGAAAACGGCCATTGCCCGATTGCAGCTGTCGGGGAGGGGGCCCCGCCCGAGCAGGACGCGATAGAGCACAAAGAGAGACTCGACGGCTGCTGAGCCTGCATGATGGCAACAGCTATGCGGCAGCCTTCCGGGGACAGGAGCGCACTCGAGCCTTACGTTTCCCCGACTGAGAGGCCTGCAGGCCCCCAGCTCACGGCGACCCCTTGAGCAGGGACAGACCGTCTCGGCACTCCTATAGGCCCACCACGACATGCTCTTAGAACCACAAGCATTCGAAGAACAAAAGAGTGTTCTTGGAACATACACCCGAAGTTACTATAAACGAAGACGGCCTCGGCCAAAAATGCTCTAAGAACATGCCATGCACACCACAGAAGGTTCCTGGAACATCCTCTGGTAGGCCTACAGTGGAGGCCAATCCACAAGAAACCTTCCACAAGAAACCCGACCCTGAGACCCCAGGACATCCTTGGATTTTTGGTATGGGAACGTCGCGCTCTCCACAGCAAAACCAGCAAACTCCAAGAAACCCAGGGCACCCTGGAGGCAAGCGGTGTGTTTCTCGGTATGGGTCTCCACTTGAGCAAGCCAGGACGCTCCTCCTCCTCCTCCCTCCTCCTCCTCCTCCTTCCTCCTCCTCCTCCTCCTCTCCTCCTCCGCCTCCTCCTCCTCCTCCTCCCTCCTCCTCCTCCTCCTCCTCCTCCTCCTCCTCCTCCTCCTCCTCCTCCCTCCTACCTCCTCCTCCGTCCCCTCCTCCTCCTCCTCCTCCTCCTCCCTCCCTCCTCCTCCTCCTCCTCCTCCTCCTCCTCCTCCTCCATTCCTTCGCCTTACAGATAAGTCCTCCCTGTCGCACCCCGAGACCAGTTTTTAGGGCGGGCTTGGCGTTTCGCCTGATACTTCCTCACCATTTATGACTCTGAAGCCTAAACCATACAACGGCTTCACAGATGGAGGGCGGGTGGTTTTCAAAATGTGGCTCTCGCCTGAGCGCCGCACGCATTCGTTTTGAAAATTTGCAGTAGATTCACGGATCGAGGGCGGGTCGTTTTCAAAATGTGGCTCTCGCCTTAGCGCCGCGCACATTCGTTTTAAACAATTGCAAGGTCTTCACGGGTGGAGGGCGGGTCGTTTTCAAAATGTGGCTGTCGCCTTAGCGCCGCGCACACTCGTTGTAAACATTTGCAAGAGTTTCACGGAATCCCATGATCAACGTACCAGAAATTGTGTTTTGGAAGGATTCAGCATTATGCGTGCGCAACAGTTATGTTGATTCGCTGTGTTGAAGTCCCCAAACATGGCGCTATGGCACGATTCTGGATCGCCAAGACGCAGCAGTCAGGCTGTTACGCGGCGTTAAAATCCCGAGAACAATGTTTTGGCACGCTTCAGGATATTCAAACTGTTGCCTTCCAACGAAGCAGTTCCATCAATGGAAATGAACCGTTGTAAAGGCCTATGAAGAGGGAGCTTGGAGGGAGGATGAATTCCAACATCGTTGATGACTCTTGGGTTTCCACTGGTCCTCCTCCTCCTCCTGCTCCTCCTCCTCCTCCTGCTCCTCCTCCTCCTCCTCCTCATCCTCCTCCTCCTCCCCCTCCTCCTCCTCCTCCTCTACAATTACACAATATGAAAATACTCTCCCACTTCCCCTGATGGCGTCCGGAAAATATTCGGCACCCCCCCGCGTACTGTTTTTTTACACACAGGATTCCCCGGAGTTGGGTTTTCGCTTGTGTTTTTTTCTAAAATGCTGCTCTCGCTGAGGCGCCGGCCTCATTTCTGCTCCCGAATCGTTCCGAATCGTGCTCCCGCTCCAGCGTGGGCTCATTCCTCATTTTCGATCGGTGTTTGGCCTCCGTCGTTGAGGATGGCGTTCTCGCCCCAGCGCGGGCCCCTCTTTCTTCTCCGCGCGCCCATCCGCCCGCCCACCACCGCGCCGCACCCCACGCACCACCACCCACCACCACCACCACCCACGCGACACCAACACCAAACACCACCACCACCACCAGCACCAGCACCAACACCAGCACCATCACCAGCACAGCTACCAGCAACCAGCACAGCACCAGACCAGCACCAACACCACACCAGCACCAGCCCAGCACACCACCACCACCACCACCACCACCACCTACCACCACACAACCACGCACACACTCACGCACGCACGCGCACCACCACCCACTACGCACACGCGCGCGGAGCCACAGGTCCGCTACGACACGCGTCCGCGGATGGAGAAAATCAGCGCCATGGTAAGGGATGGGAGGGAGGGGTAGGATGTCAGATGTTGACGCGAGCGCACCTAGCGTTTGTCCCCTCCCCCTCGCCCCTCCTACTCTTGCTCGGGCCCCTCCGCGGCGCCGGGGGGTCGACGAGCCCGGCGGGAGGCCGGCGGCCCGGCCTCGCAGGGCGTGGTTGTGGTCGAGACACGGTTCCCGGGCCGCCGCGCCTGCGCGGGACAGCCGTCCGCCGTCGCCGGGCCGTCCTCCTCCTCCTCCTCTCCTCCTCCTCACCCCTCCTCCCCTTTCCTCCTCCTCTACTTTCCTTGCCCTCCTCCCCCTCCTCCTCCTCCTCCTTTCCCCCCCCCTCCTCCTCCTCCTCCTCCTCCTCCTCCTCCTCCTCCTCCTCCTCCTCCTCCTCCTCGTCCCCCTGCTCCTCCTCCCCTCCGCCTCCTCCTCATGAACGTCTCGGGAAGCACGAAGGATTCCTTGGAAAAACCTTCAGACACCTGAGGGGATCCTGACGATGCCACGGGATATCTTAAGGAATCCTGAATCCTTCGGTTTCCTGAAGGAAAAACTCAGGACGTCCTGTGGAAATCGCTGGGTGTTTTGCAAAATCCGTGAGATTGTGGAGGCACCCTCAGGATTCCAGAGGAAGCCCATCGAATTCCAGGGACATGCTTTAGACCCACACGTAATGACTAAGGATGTTCATAGGGGTCCTGAGGATGCCCTTAGGATTCCTTCAGACAATCATCAGGATTCCTGAAAAGATTCCTAGGACTCCTCAGGTGATACTTGGGGATCCTCATAATAACTCTCTACTGTCTTAACAAACTCAAAAGGATCCCCAAGGATAGCATAAGGATGATTGGCGATAGCCATAGTATTCCAGAGGGGGGGGCACCCTGAGGACTCCTGAGGACACCCTGAGGTCTCCCTGGGACATCCTCAGGACATCCTACGGGGTCATCGGGGTTCCTACGGATTCCTGACGAACAGAAGGGACATCCCCACGACTCCTAAGAAACCCTTAAGACTCCTGATGATATCCGTGGCATCGCTGAACAAGCCGATGATGGCACTGTTCATGATAAAAGGGTGGATAGGTCTACCAAGAGCAGATGGAGCGAGCAGGATGAGGGCAGGGAATTGGTAAGATGAGGGGTGGCACATGCTCACAGGCTGGTCCCAGGTGGCACAAGCTCGAAGGCTGTTGCCAGTTGCAGAACCCGAATGCCTGTTCCCCGTGGCACGAGCCCACAGCCTCTTTCCAGTGGCACATGCTCATGCGCTGTTCCAGAGCCACGTGCTCACAAGCTGCTCCCAGTGGCAAAGGCAAGCTCACGGGCTTTCTCCAGTGGTACAAGGGCAGGGCGTTGGCGCGCGCGAAGCGCTCGGCGGAGGGCGACGAACGCCGATGGTTGGCCGGACGGGGCCAGGGAAACAGTTGGAGCACAGGACTGCGCCATCGCCCCATGGAGCCCTCGGACGGGGCCGGGCAAGGCATGCGCTGCGTCAGCACTCCTAGAGCGCAAGGTTTCGTCGGACTGGACTTGGGGGCCCCAAAACCGTGTGGTGACGGACCGCGTGGTGACCTCGGAAACCCCAACGACCTCACCGCGCGGTCCGCCACCGCACGGTTTGGGGACCTCGGAGGCCCCAATTGCCCGAGACGTCCTCGGAGACTGACCAGGATCCAAAAGCCGTGCGGTGACCCCGAATCCCCACTGACTCACCACGCTGGAGTGGTCACCACACGTTTGGTGGCCCCCAATGGACGGTGCCGGGGAAAAGGTTGGCCCACCGGGGGGACCGCGCGCGAGCACGCCGGTCCCGCCAAGGGGCCAGGAAACGGGTTGCAGCGAAAAGTAATGTGTAAGACTGTTCGCTCTTGGCCGCCAACGCGCCATGCAGCATGCACGCCCCAAGCCCGCAACTCCCGCCATCATCGCTCATGAACGCACCTCCTTGGGGGGCTGGGTAAACCTCACGATTGGCGGCGCGCAGAAGGCTGGTAGGGGGAGGGGGAAGGCGTCTCAGAAGGAGGCTGCTTCTTAGGAGGCACGGGCCTCACGTCTACAGACAAGGCCAGCGCCTTCTAAGAAGCAGGGGTGCTTCTAAGAAGCCTTCCCCCCTCCCCCTACCCCCCTCTGCGCATGGCCGACCGACAAGAGGGCTAGACAAACCCGGTCGGGCAGGCGGACCCTGACAGGCGGATCGGGCGGGCGGGCCCTAACCGGCGGTCGGGCGGGCGCACCTGAACAAGCTGGACGGCGGATGGGACAATCGGGCGGGCGCGCGGGCGGGATTCCAACCAAGGGAACAAGGGGACCCCACCAGGAGGGTCGAGCGGGCGGGACCTTGCAAGCAGGCGCGTCGGGGTCGAGGGGGCGAAACCTCACGAGCGGGTCGGGCGGGCAGATCTTGACGGTCGAGGCGGGACATTAAAACGCAACTCCTGGATCTCGGGGAGGTATCGTGGAGAGTGCGATTCCTGAGTAATGTGTAAGGAAGTCCTTGGCGAGAGTGTAGATACTGAGTGGCGCGACTCCAAACGAACTGACACCATCACTGCAGAAGACCCTGACCATTCCTAAACAGCATGATGCAAATGAAGCATTACACTGTGCTGAACATTACGGAAAGCCATACGGGGGACCATGCGGGAGACCATACGGGAAACCGAACAAGAGGCCACACGAAAACCATACGGGAGACCACACGGGAAGCCGTACAGGAAACCATACAAAAAAAATGAAAATAAAACGCAAGAAAAAAAAACAAAAAAACAAAAACAAAAACAAAACAAGCAAAAGAAAAAAAAACAATACAAAAAAAAAAAAAAAAACCAAAAAAAGGGGGGAAAAACAACTAAAAAGAAACAAAAAACACAAACAAAAACAACCAAAAAAAAAAAAAAAAACATACACAACAAACAGGAAACCATACAAGAGACCACCTCACGGAAGACCCTACGGGAGACCACACAGGAAACCATAAGGGCGACCATACGGGAGACCACGCCCGACCAATTCCGGATCCGGCTGAGCACACCCATAGGGCGGGAGACCGCACGGAGACCACGCCTGACCGATTCCAGATCTGGCAGAGCACCCACTCGCGACTTAGAAGCATCCCATAGAACACTTACAGGTAAGCTGCTCAGGGAATCCTAACAACCCTTTGGGCTAAGGTGGTCTAACGATCTCTTCCTTTCCTCTTCCAAGAACCCTCGTCCCTTCGGGGAGGGGTACCCTTCCCCTCCCCCCCCCTCAGGCATATTTTGGGGGGGGGAGGGGGCGCGGTGGATTAGGGAGCTTTCTGTCGCCCAAAATGGCTCCAAGAGGACCGCGATGCTCCTAGATGGACTCCAGGATGGCTCAAGATAGCCGACGATGGTTCAAGATAGCCTCCAAAATACCTCCAATAGGCCCGACGAGGGCCACAAGACGGACCCAAGTGCACTCGAAACCCCCTCAGGACCCCTCTAAGAGGCCCAAATCCATCAACGATTTTGCCGTCTCGCCGTTTCGCTTCCGACACGTTTTTGAAGCCTCAGTAGTGCCCCAGGATAGCCCAAGAGAGCCCCAGGAGGGGCCCAAGAGGGGCCCAAAACAGCCCTGAGAGCGCCCAAGATCGGCCCAAAAGCATCCCAATAGGGCCCCAAGAGGCGATGTTTGATGGCCCCAGGGAAGGGGGAGGAGGCACATCGACGCCCCCCCCCCTTTTGATCGATGGCATCCAAGATGGCCCCAAGAGGCCGTCCAAAGCTCCCAAAAGACCCCAAAAGCGCCCCAAGGCGGCCCAACACCCCCTAAAAGAGTCGCAAGAGGACACCAAGACCCCCCGAAAGAGTCCCAAGAGGGCTCCCAGAGGGCTCTGTTCTCGTCCTCGTTGTCCTCCTCCTCCTCCTCCTCCTCCTCCTCCTCCTCCTCCTCCTCCTCCTCCTCCTCCTCTCCTCCTCCTCCTCCTCCTCCTCCTCCTCCTCCTCCTCACTCCTCCCTCCTCCTTGCCTTAGTCCCAATCGTCTTAAGTGTTCCTGGTCCGCCTCTATCCTCTCGTCGTGGTCGTCGCTGTTGTCATCGTCCATCCTCCATCCTCCTCCTCCTCCTCCTCCTCCTCCTCCTCCTCCCCTCCTTCCGTCCTCCTCCTCCTCCTCCTCCTCTTCCTCCTCCTCCTCCTCCTCCTCCTCCTCCATCCTGCCGCCTCCTCCCCTCCTCCTTTTTTCCTCCTGCTCCTCCTCCTCCTCCTCCTCCTCCTCCTCGTCCTTGTCCACATCGTCTTAATTTTCCTGGTCCGCCTCTTCCTCAGCGTCGTGGTCGTCGCGGTCGTCATCGTCATCCTCCTCCTCCTCCTCCTCCTCCTCCTCCTCCTGCTCCTCCTCCTCCTGGTCTTCCTCCTCCTGCTCCTCCTCCTCCTGCTCCTCCTCCTCCTGTCTCTCCTCCTCCTCCTCCTCTTCCTCCTGCTCCTCCTCTTCTGCTTAGTTTTATCATTGTTCTTAGAATGAGTATTAGTGGTAGTATTATCGTCAGTATTACTACTACTATTCTTATTAGTATTCGCATTAGTAGTATTATTGTTCGTATTAATATTAATATTATTAGTACTACAATTGTTAGTATTGTTATTATTGTTAAGATTGGTAGTAGTAGTAGTAGTAGTATCATTAGTACTAGTATTATGAGTGTTACTAGTATTATTGTAATTATTATGATCCATGTTAGTAGAAGTAGTCTTGTAATTACTATTAGTAATACCATTTAGTATTATTATTAGTTGTTGCATTGTTGTCTTATTAGTAATAATAGTAGCAACATTGCTATTATCATTAATATTAGTGGTATTATTATCAGTAGTAGTAGTAGTAGTAGTAGTAGTAGTAGTAGTAGTAGTAGTAGTATCCTTCTTATATTAGTATTGGTATAATGGTATTACCATCATCATTACTATTACTAGTATTACTATTAGCATTCGCAGTCTTACTAATAGTAGTAAAGTTAGTATCAGTCTTCTTCTTATGATCCATAGTCTTCTTAGTATTAGTATGCGTATTATTCTTATTAGTATTATTCTTCTTTTCATTATCAATATTATTCGTCGTTTTCTTATTCGTATTATTATTGTTATTAATATTCTACGATTAGTAGTATTCTTCTTATTCTTATACTATTATGATGACTCTTCTTATTATCAGTAGTAGTAGTATTCGTCGTATTCGTAGTTGTAGTATTATTAGTATTCTTATTATTATTCTTATTGTCAGTACTGTTATTAAAAGTGTTATCATGTTTCTTAATATTCGTATTATTCTTCGTATTCTTTTCATTATTATTATTATGATTAGTCGTATAATTATTTTTAAGTTTATTATTATTATTGTTTGTATTATTGTTATTCCTCCTCCTCCTCCTTCTCCTCCTCCTCCTCCCTCCTCTTCCTCCTCCTCCTCCTTATTTTTCTCCTCCTCCTCCTCCTCCTCCTCCTCATCCCCCACCTCCTGCTCATCCTCCACCTCCTTTTTCCTCCTCCTTTTCCTCCTCCTCCTCCTCCTTCGCCTCCTCCTCCTCCTCCTCCTCATTTTCTTTTTCCTCCTCCTCCTCCTCCTCCTGATTTTCCTTTTCCTCTTCCTCCTCCTCCCCTCGCCCGCACGCGGGCCTGGGGGATGGCCCGAAGAGGCCCTCCAAGGCCACCCCCTTGCTTCTGGAGATCTTATGTTCACCCTGTTTGCCCACTTTGTTTCACTATGTGTGTCTGCTCGTAAATTTTCCCGTCAGCTCTCATGGTGGGGATAAATTATGTCGCTGATGCATGCCAACGGTTCCGACAGCGTCAGCTGAGCAAACTCGGGCCACGAGCAACATAATTGCCGGCGCGCGCGCCGAGCAAGCGGGCTAAACCTACCGCCGAGGGAAGCAGCTGCGCCGGGGCTGAGCTGCGCCGAGGGGTGGAAGCTGCCAGCTGCGGAAGCGGCTGGAATGTGCAACATGCAGGTACCGTGGGAGCTCAATCACCAGGCACGAGAATCAGGCCTCGTCGCCGCTGGGCGCCGGAGGACAGGGATGCAGACCGCCAGGTGACACGCCAGACCGCACAAGAAGGCTGAACCACTCCTGCAAGACACGGCGACCAGTACCCCAGGTGGCCAGATGACAACCAGAGCCGGGGAAGCCAGCACTGCCGGAACTGGTCAGAGCGTGCGGGACCTGAACGCAAGGGCTCACACGGTACCACGGAACAGAAAGAGAGCTGCAGGCCAGGTGACGGGCGCCTCCACCGCGGCTGAGGAGGACGGAGCCAGTGGCGGAGTAAGAGCCAGACACGGCCAAGCTGGGCGGTCTGGGGACCAGGACCCAGGGAGTGCAAGCACAAGCGCCGGTACTAGTCAAGACGCGTGAGTCGAGGACGTCAAGAAAGGGCCAGTGCCAGGGAAACCACGCCAGGCCGTGGCGGGGTCCGGGCAAAGACCAGAGTGAAAACAGCTCATGACGGCCGAGGCCGTAAGGCACGTAGTTCTCCTCTCCGTTTTAGTGGAGACACCGTGCCCGGTATTGACGGCGACTGGGGGCCAGCTTCCCAAGAGCGGGGAGGCCGAGCCAGGGGCCGAGCGGGGGCCAGGGCGGCCCTGGCCCGGCAGCGAGGAACTGGACCGCGCTGCAGCCAGGTGCTGAAGGCCGAGAGGGACCGAGGCCGCAGGACCGGGTCAGGCCAGATCCAGGTCCAGGCAAAGGCCAGAGTGAAAACAACTACAGCAGCGGCCATGGCCGATAGGCACGCCGTACCCGCCCCAGCGGGTCCCGCGAGCCCGGTGTTGACGGCGCCTGGGGGGCTGTTCCTCAAGTGCGAGGGGCCCTGCCAGGTGCCGCGAAGGCCATCACCGAACGACGCTGGGCTACCAGTGGGGGCTGAAGGCCACTGCAGCCAGGTGCGGTGAAAGCCAGTGTGAGCATTGCAGTCGATCACGGGCATGCTGTGCACGGCTCACGGCAACGTGCCAACTGCATCTGTCCCCAGCCTGGGCAACGTGCCGATGGGGGCAGCACCAGGGCCTGGCCCACGTAGGCGGGGGGGCCGGCACATGGTGGGGATACGCGAAGCGTCATGGTGGGGATACTTTTTGATTGGCGGCAAACAAGGACAGATCCAGGAAGCGGGACGGACTCGACTGGGGCACAGAGCGAGATAATTAGCTGCAGAGGCGCATAGGCCGCTGTAGCGAGTGCACATGCCAGGGACAAAATGACCCTCCCGGTGGGGATAGGGGGGATGGGGATACGCGAAGCGTCAAGAACTACACGTAAGTCTCAAGCGACAGCACGACTTCTGAGCGGCGAGGTCGCCAGTCATGAATACGTTATCAGGAGCATTGAGGGCGAGAGCGCCCTTCTCGACGACGACACCTCGAAAAAGATCGCGACTCCTGAGTACTCTGTGAGGGGTCCAGGGGCGCAGTGCGAGCCGCAAGACTCTCCCGGATCATAAACAGGGCGCGAGGGCCCAGGGGGCACATCCGTTGGAAAAACAGCGCACACCGGGCCGGGAGGGCCCGTACCGTCGGGGCGTTGACCTAAGGAACCCTAAATAAGGAACGAGGCATCTTTTTTCCATAAGTTAAGCTTCGATTTCCGATCGAAAACAAAAGGAAAACCTGAGGCAAGCTGTGAAACACTTAAGGAACGCGGAGCCCCTCCCCAACGAAAAGGGTTCCTTCTTCAGGGCCCCGACTGTATGTTCAGAAACGGGAAGTCAAGCGTCGTTTTCAGACTGTCCGCTCTTCAGCGTGGACGTGCCACGCAAGATGCATGCCCACAGACCCTCGACTCTCTCGCAACTTTCGTTTGGGAGCGTACCCCTTTTGACGGCGGGGGTGGCTTCATGCCAGCCCCAGGGAAAACCCTGGTTGGAATGGACAACCAGGTCGGGCGGACGAACCGAAACAGGTGGTCAGGCGGGTGGACCCCAACAGACAGGCCAACTGGGCGGACCCTAACGGGCCGAAGTGGCGGGTCGGGCGACCGAAACGTTGAAGCGGGCTGCTTGAGCCTCTCAAGTAAGCGAGCGGACGGACCATACAGGGCGGGTCAGGTGGCGGACGGTTAGCTAAGGTGGCGGGGCCTGGCGGAACATTTGAGCGCGCGGGCGTGGTTCCACATCAATCGACCTGGCGGAGCCTAAGGGGCGTGTCGGGCAGGCGAAATCCCTTGGATCCATGACGAGGCCCAAGGAGCCATCGGGGCTCCAAAAAGGCGCGAAAAGCTGTGGCACCTTGGGCTGGGATCACCTCTGGCAAACTCCGAGAGGAACCCGCTCCCCTATCCTCCCCCTTCGAGGGAATCCTCCTCGTCTTCTTATTGATATTCATATTGCTGGTTATATTGACCAACTTCTGATCCGCATCATTCATGGTGAGATAGAAGTGCAAGTGGCATTGCTACCACTAGCAAGAATTACTGGCTTGAAGAAGTGAAGATGATATATCTTCAGATGTATGGCATTCGTCATGATCATATATCTATATACACAAATATGTGTACGTAAATGTATGTATGCATGCATGCATGTAGGTAGGTCGGTAGGCAAATGAGTAGGTGTGTAATGTCAGACATGTTCACGTGTCCCTCATAGGTTATACTGCTCAACCCATATGCTAGTAATCCTCCTCGTCCTCCACATCATCACCGCCACCACCATATGCATCATCATCATCATCATCATCATCATCATCATCATCATCATCATCATCATCATCATCATCATCATCAGCATCACCATCATCATCGTCATCATCATCATCATCATCAGCAGCAGCATCATCATAATCATAATCAGAATCCGCATCATCATCACCATGATCATCATCAGCAGCATCAGCATTACGGTGACCAAAATCATACGCATCAGTATCATGGTCAGCAACATCATCATGAAAAAAAAAGAAAAAAAAAAAAAAAAAAAAAGAAAAAAACAAGAAAAAAAAAAAAAAAATGAAAAAAAAAAAAAAAAAAAAAAAAAAAAAAGCTCCTCCATCCCATCCGAGAGTATTCCCCCTTCCGATGGTATCCTCCTCTCCTCCGCGTCCTCCCCTCCTCCTCCTCATGCTCTCCGTGTCTCGGTCGTCATCTTCTCCTCCTCCTCATCCGTCCTCCTCCTCCTCATCATCATCATCATCATCCTCATCATCATCATAATCATCATCATCAGCATCATCATCAGCATCATCAATCATCATCATCATCATCACATCACATCATCATATCACATCATCATCATCGTCATCGTCATCGTCATCGTCATCGTCGTCGTCATCGTCAGCATCATCCGTCATCATCATCATACAGCAATCATCGTTGTCGCCTTTATCATCATCATCATCACAGCAATCGGCATCATCAGCATCGTCATCATCAGCATACCATCACCATCACCATCACACCATCATCATCAGCCAGCAGCAGCATCATCTCATCAGCAGCAAGCATCATCATCGTCAATCATCAGCATCATCACCATCACCTATCATCATCAGCCACCATCAATCATCTTCACCATCACATCATCATCATCATCAGCATCGTCATCATCATCATCGTCATCATCAGCATCAACATCACCACCATCGTCATCATCAGCAGCACCATCACCATCACCATCACCATCACCATCACCATCACCATCACCATCATCATCATCATCATCATCATCATCATCATCATCATCATCATCATCATCATCATCATCACCACCGTCACCATCATCACCACCATCATCATTTCCACCATCATCACCACCAGCATCATCACTTTCATCATCACCACCACCACCACCACCATGAGCATCCTCCTCCCCGCCATCCTGCCCCCGGGAGGGGCTCCTCGAGCGGCCTGCCGACGCCGTCCCACGCCTGACCGGGCGGCGGCGTGGAGTGGTCCCACGACGCCCACGGCTGCGCAGGGGCGCCGTCGCCCTGCTCCTGCGGGCGCAGCGAGGGCGGCGCCGGCGTCGTCGTCGTCGTCGTCGGCGTCGTCGTCGTCGTTGTCGTCGTCGTTGTCGTCGGCGGCGGCGGCGGAGGGTTCGTTTCCCGCCGTCTCCCCCAGTCTTCGCAGGGTCTCTGGAAAGCCTGTGAGATTTCGGGAGGTGCTCTTGGACGTTTCTGGCCCGTTCCTGGGTCCCCGGAAGGCTCCCTGATTCTTGAAGGCAGGAGGAGGAAGGGGTGGGCGACGACGGCGACAAGGGGGAGGGGGAGGGGGAGAGGAGAAGGACGCTGCCGTTTCCTACCTCTCGGGGTGGGCATCCCAAGGGGTCCCCGTGGACACGGCCGGACGCGGCTCGAAGGAGCGTCCAGGATGGTGTCCTGGAGGTGTCTGGGGACTGACTTTGAGCGACTGCTATAAAGTGGAGGCCAGTCCACAAGAAACCTTCCACAAGAAGCCCAACCCTGCGACGCCAGGACGTCCATTGATTTTTGGTATGGGAACGTCACGCTTTCCATAACAAAACCAGCGAAACCCAAGGCACCCAGTGCACCCTTGAGGCAAGCAGGGTGTTTCTTGTCATGGGCCTCCACTGTACAACGCAAGGCTCAGAATCAGGCTGGCTTCGTCTTCGTGCCCAAATGGAGCTCTCAACCAGTGCGCAGATCGATCAGACGTGTGCGGAGCGGAGCGCGCCGAGTCCGCCGGCTGGCTGGCCCGCAGGGGGCAGCGCGGGTGGGCGCGGGCCCGTTTACTGCACGTGCTGGAGGAAGGCGTGTGCTCCAACCGTCCCATGGTATCTGATCTGATAGGTCGGGCGCGTGGCACATCGCGAAGCCGTGCCATCCCGACCCCCACTGAGGTGTGTCATGTGAGTCTGCCACCGCGCTTGCAGCAGATCGTGTGCGTGTATGTGCGTGTGCGCCGGGGCGGGCCGCTCCCGCTCCACGCTTCTTTCGGACTCTTGGGCCCCCTCCTCCTCCTCCTCCTCCGCCTCCGCCTCCTCCTCCTCCTCCTCCTCCTCCTCCTCCTCCTTGGGCCTGGCACCTCCTGTTCTGTTCTCCTGCTCGCCGCCTGCCCTCGCCTGGTTCTCTGCCCTGGGCCGCCCCTGCGCGTTTCCGGGCTGCTTCAGATCTGTCAGGCCGCTTTACTGCAGTGGGGGCGCGTGCCAAGAAACCAGTTGGATTTTGCCACGGTGCCCTAGGTTTCCTGGATTTCGATGGGCCCGCAATCAGATCTTGACGATCTTCGATC
This sequence comes from Prorocentrum cordatum, assembly GCA_963575745.1. Classification (NCBI taxonomy): domain Eukaryota; class Dinophyceae; order Prorocentrales; family Prorocentraceae; genus Prorocentrum; species Prorocentrum cordatum. Next base: position 22,703 of record CAUYUJ010008732.1, on the reverse strand, counting down.
GACACATGTGGATTTTCAACTGATGAAATCGCGGAATTCAGGGTTAGGTTTCTTGCGGAGGTTTCTTGTGGCCGAGCCCCGACTGTAGGAGGCTCATGTTTTTTGGCGGTTTCCCCCAACCTTGCGCCCGCTGGCTGGACCTCACTGGCGCGTCAGAGTAAAAAGAGTGTGTGTGTGTGTGCGTGTGCGTGTCGCAATCAGCGTGGACGCATCCCATGCATACTGACTCGCGAATGTGGTGCCACATCGCAGACCGTGAAAAAAGTACGTGTGTGTTTGGGAGCCCTTGATTCATTAATCCCACCCGCCCTTTCGTTCCTCGTCCAAACCCCTTTTCCCTTCGGGGACGGGTACCCCCCGTTTCCTCTCCCTGAGGTTTTGTTGGGGGAGCGCGAGGGGGTAGCGTTTCCAAGACGGCCCGAAATAGCTCCAAGAGGGCCTCCGATGCTCCAAGATGGCCTCCAAGATGGCTCAAGATCGCCGAAGCTGGTTCAAGATAGCTTCTGACGTACTTCCAGGAGGCCCGACGAGGGCCTCAAGACGGCCCCATGCGTTCTCGGAGCCCCCCAGAATGCCAGCATCCTTCAAAAACCCCAGGAAAATCAATGACTTGTGCCTTCTCGCCATTTCGCTTCCGATGCCCAAGATGGCCCTCCTCCTCCTCCTCCTCCTCCTCCTCCTCCTCCTCCTCCTCCTCCTCCTCATCCTCCTCTTCCTCCTCCTCCTCCTCCTCCTCCTGTTCCTTCTCCCCTCGCCCCTCCGCCGGCCCAGGCAATGGCCCGAAGATTCCCTCCAAGGCCACCCCTTTGCTCCCAGAGATCCCACTGTTCATCCTGGTTGCCCGATCGAGGCCCCTTTTTCACACAAGTTAAACTTCGATTTCCCATCGAAACCCGAAGCAAAACCAAAGGCGAACTGCAAAAAAAATAAGGGACACCGAGCCACTCCCCAACGAAAAGGGTTCCTTCTTCAGGGCCCCGACTGTACATGTGTATCTTCGTCCCTTTCCCCGTCAGCTCTCTTGGGCAGGGCTTCTGAACGGGCTGGTGGGGATTGTTTCGTCGCGGCCGCAAGCGGAAGCGCAGGCGGCGTCCGAAGTCAGGCCGGGCTACGAGCGAAACCGAATTACCTAAGCGCGCGAACTAACGGCCGCTGGAGCTGCCGCCGAGGGACGCCGAGCGACGCCGGGGACTGAAGGCAGAGCTGCAAGAGGTGCCAGGTGTGCTAGGCGGCTGAAGTGCAATCATCCCAGGGGCGAGACCACCGGGAAGGCATACGAATTGTACCTTGTCGCGCCAGGCGCCAGAGGTAAACGAGCCACCCGAGCGCTGGTGGGGATACGCGGAGCGTCAAGAATTGTTTTCGATTTTTGCGTAGCAATCATTCGGCCCTCCGGCGCGTCGAGCCCAACACTCGTTTATGTGTTTTGACCAAGCCCCTGCGTCATCGGCCTTCCAACCAAAACGAAGCAGACCTTCGCTTGAAGCCCTCTATGGAATCCCCCACCCCAGACACATCATCGTCACCACCACCTCTATCACCGTCTCCCATCATCATGGCAAGTCATCTTTCTCGTCATCCTCGCCCCCTCAGCATATCATCGTCGTCATTATTGGAATCGCCATCACCATCACCAGAATCATCACCATCATCACCATCAACACCACCACGAACACCACCACGACCACCACCAACGACACAATTGTCATCAATCATCACAACAACCATTACAACCACCAGCACAATCATCATTGCCAGCGTCAGCCTCCTCCTGCAGCGTACCCCCACGTACCTCGCCCTGCGCCCTCACCTGTCACCCCCCCCTCTTCCCATACCCTCCGCACCTCCGCCCGTCCTTCCCGAATCACACTCATTCTCGTCATCCTCATCCTCATCCTCCTCATCTCCTCCCTCCCTCATCCTCACCTTCCAGGAGTCGGCCGCTCATCACGTGTTGTGCTCTAGCGGCCCAGGCCCCAGCATGGCCTCCAGAGGCCCAAGATGATAAGAAGCCAGCCGTTGCGATCTGTCAGGCCTTCCTGGAGGCCTCTCGGAACCTCCTGCATCGCGTCTGGGGGCCTCTTGGCCTCTTCGATCGTCTTGGTCGCCGATTGGAGTAGCTTGGCACCTCCTGGGTCCTATTTGGGCCATCTTGGCGGCCTCTTAGCGCCCTCGTGGGCCGTCTTGGAGGCCTCTTGGACACCAGGGCAAACAAAACTGATCGTGGCAAACCTCCCCCTGGTCTCCTCCCTCCTCCACCCGCTCCTGCTCGTCCTCCTGTTTTCATTTCTATCCTCTTCGATCTCCTCCTCCGCCTCCTCCAGTTTCCTCCCTCATCCTTCTCCTCCTCCTCCTCATCATCCTCCTCCTTCTCCTCCTCCTCCTCCTCTTCCTCCTCCTCCCTCCTCTCTCCTCCTCTGCTCCTCCCTCTCCTCCTCCTCCTCCCTTCTACCTCCTCCTCCTCCTCCTCCTCCTCCTACTCCTCCTGAGTGGGCCTCTGACCGAGCCTCCCCCCCCCCCCTGGGAGCGCACATCCTTCTTCTCCTCGTCGGGCTGCCAGTCGTTGCCCTGCTTGTCCTGCCCCAACGGGGGGGAATCGGTCGGGGAGAGGAGAGGAGGAGGAAGAGGAGGAGGCGGAGGAGGAGCAGGAGGAAAAAGGATGATGAGAGGAGGGCGTAGGAGGAGAGGAGGAGATGAGAGAGGATAGGAGGAGGAGGACGAGGAGTAAGAGGAGGAGGAGGAGGAGGAGAGGAGAGGGACAGCAGGAAAAGCACGATGAGGAGGAGGAGGAGGATGAGGAGAAGGAGAGTAGGAGGAGGAGGAGGAGGAGGGAAAGAAGGAGGAGGGAGGAGGATTGACGACAACGACACGACAGGGAGCAGGAGGGGGAGGAGGAGGAGGAGGAGAGGAGGAGAGAGGAGGGGAGGAGGAGGGAGAAGGAGTGAGGAGAGGAAGGAGCACGACGAAGAGGAGGAGGAGGAGGAAAGGAGTGAGGGAGAGAGAGGAGGAGGATAAGAAGGAGATGAGGAGGAGTAGAAAAGGAGGAGCACGATGAGGTGGAGGAGGAGGGAGGAGGAGGAGGAGGAGGAGGAAGGAGGAGGAGGAAAGAAGGAGGTAGGAAGGAGGAGGAGGAGGATGAGGAGGAGGAGGAGGAGAGGGAAGAGGAGGGAGGGAAGGAGGCACGAAGCTCGGCGAGAGGAGGAGGAGGGGAAGGGAGGAGGGGATCACGATGAGGTGGAGAGGAGGGAGGAGAGGAGGAGGAGGAGGAGGAGGAGGAGGAGGTAGGAGGAGCACGATGAGGAGGAGAAGGAGGAAGAGGAGCATGACGAGGACTAGGAGCACGACGTCGAGGAGGACGAGGAGGAGGGAGGAGGGCCAGGAGGCGCCACGAGGGCGAGGAGCAGGCGGTGCATCGCGCGATGACACAGGAGGCGGACCAGGCGGCAACGGCAGCGCCAGGTCTGCGCTGCCGAGCGAGCACGGCCGGCGCCGCCGCCGTGCGCGGGCGCTCCCCCGACGGCCTGCTGCCGCTCGGGGCGGGGGCAGCGGCGTCTCGGGGGCCTCGCGAGCGCGGCGGCGGCTCGGGGCCCGCCGCCTCGCCGCAGCCAAAGCTGCCCTCGTGGCGCTGGGCCCGGCGGCGTCACGTATCCGTATCCCTTGGTGCTTCCGCGTCGCAGAATGCAGCCTTGAATTCAGGGTTTAGTGGGACATGGTTTGGCGGTGTGCAGCAGCAGGGGACGCCCCCACCCCACCCCCTTCCACTAAACGGAATTGCCGCCACCCGAGGAGACACCAGCTGCAGCAGACCTGGCTTAGCCATGCTGGCAAATTGTTGGGGCCTTGGGGCTCGATCACTGACTGGCTGCACTTGCGCGGGGTCCTGGCTACGATCGAATTCGATTGAAGAGGAGACGCAAGAGGACACAAAACCATTCCGACGGCCACGCTGCCATAGAAATGCAGAAAGCATGAGTCGCGAAACACAGGACCTCAGGGATCCCTTGATTTGGCATGGTCGACGGTAAGTTCGCGCGGCGTCGGCGCGCGCAAAAGCTTTTGACACCGCGTCGACCGTTCAAACTTGAATCGATCGCGGCCCCGATCGTTCGAGGTTGAATTCCGTCGGGCCCAATGGCGGTACCGTGTCCCTTGGTGCTTCCGCGTCGCAGGCTTCAGCCTTGAACGCCTTCGCCAGCGTCGCAGGCGCGCCAACAACGCACGAACCTACCGCACCCGGGTCCTGGATATATCCGACTCTCGTCCCCCCGAGGTCAAAGCCGCCCTCTCTGGAACGGCTGCGCGTCCAGAGGGCGGGGGGGGTCCCAAGAAGCCCCCGGGAGGCCCCCAGGAGACCCTCTGGAGGCCCTCGGGGGGCCCCGAAGGCCCCCTAGAGGCCTCCACCTCCTCCTCCTCCTCCTCCTCCTCCACCTCCTTCCTCCTCCTCCCTCCTCCTCCTCCTCCTCCTCCTCCTCTCCTCCTCCCCTCCTCCTCCTCCCCTCCTCCTCCTCCTCCTCCACCTGCCTCCTCCTCCTCCTCCTCCTCCTCCTCCCCTCCCCTCCTCCTCCTCTCCTCATCCCCCCCCTCCTCCTCCTCCTCCTCCTCCCTCCTTCTCCTCCTCTCCTCCGCCCTCCCTCCTCCCTCCTCCTCCTCCCCCTCCTCCTCCTCCCCCTCCTCCGCCTCCTCCTCCTCCGCCTCCTCCTCCTCCTCCTCATCCTCCTCCTCCTCCTCCGCCACTCCGCCTCCTCCTCCTCCTCCTCCTCCTCCTCCTCCTCCTCCTCCTCCTCCTCATCCCTCCTCGCTCCGCCTCCCCTCCGCCACCACCTCCGCCTCCCCCTCCTCCTCCTCCTCCCCTCCTCCTCCTCCACCTCCTCCGCCTCCTACCTCCCCTCCTCCTCCTCCTCCTCCTCCTCCTCCTCCTCCTCCCTCCTCCCCTTCCTCCTCCTCCTCTCCTTCCTCTTCCTCCTTCCACCTCCTCCTCCTCCTCCTCCTCCTCCTCCTCCTCCTCCTCCTCCCCTCACCTCCTCCTCCTCCTCCTCCCCTCCTCCTCCTCCTCCTCCTCCTCGCTCCTCCGCCTCCTCCTCCTCCTCCTCCTCCCCTCCCCCCTCCCCCCCTCCACCCTCACCCCTACTCCCCCTCCCCCTCCCCCCTCCCCCTCCCCTCTCCTCCCCCTCCTCCCCTCCTCCCCCTCCGCCTCCTCCTCCTCCGCCTCCTCCCCTCCTCCTCCTACCTCCTCCTCCTCCTCCCCTCCTCCTCCTCCGCCTCCAATTCCTTCCTCCTCCTCCTCCGCCCTCCTCCTCCGTCCTCCCCCTCCTCCTCCTCCTCCTCCTCCTCCTCCTCTTATTCGTCTTACTGGTATTAGTATAATGTTTCTTCTTAGCATGCGTATTCTTATTATTGTTCTTAGTATCATTATTATTCTTAATAATAATATGCGTATTATTCGTATTAGTATTCGTAGTATTCTTCTTAGCAGTCTTAGTATTCCCATTATTCTTAATATTATTATTAGTGGTATTACTATGAGTAAGACTATTATTATTACTGTTATTATTATTATTAGTATTAGTATTACTATTACTATTAGTATTATTAGTATTAGTAGTATTAGTATTAGTAGTAGTATGTTTCTTCGTTTCGTCTTCTCTACTTAGTATTAGTATTCGTTTTCTTAGTATTATTATTAGTGTTCGTAGTATTCTTCTTAGTCTTCGTATTATTAGTATTCGTAATAGTATTCTTCGTATTATTATTATTCGTCGTATTAGCCTTCGTGTTCGTATTATTATGTTTGAGTCGTCTGACTATTAGTATTGGTAGTATGATTCGTATTCGTAGTCATATTAGTATTATTCGTATTCGTATTCGTCGTAGTATTATTCGTCTTCTTAGTATTAGTTATAACAGTATTCTCATTCGTCGTCGTATTATTATTATTAGTCTTATTATTATTCGTCTGCTTCGTCTGATTATTATGCGTGTTCGTCGTGTTCGTAGTATTATTCTTCTTCGGAATAGTATTCGTAGTGTTCGTCTTCGTATTCTTATTATTCGTATTACTATTATTCTTATTCGCATTCGTGTTATTATTCGTCGTCTGGTTCGTCGTCTTCTTCTTCGTATTATTAGTCTTATTCGTATGATTAGTATTCTTCTTATTATTATCAGTAGTATTATTATTATGTTTCGTCTTCGTCGTATTACTATTATTCGTATTAATAATATTATTCTTATTAGTCTTATTATTATTCGTCTTCTTATTCCTCCTCCTCCTCCCCCTCCTCCGCCTCCTCCGCCTCCGCCTCCGCCTCCTCCTCCTCCTCCTCCTCCCTCCTCCTCCTCCCTCCTCCTCCCTCCCCCCCTCCCCCTCCCCCTCCCCCTCCCCCTCCCCCCTCCTCCCTCCTCTCTCCTCTCCTCCTCCTCCTACCTCCTCCTCCTCCCCTCCTCCTCCTCCTCCTCCTCCTCCTCCTCTTCCTCCTTATCCTTCGTCGCCTTTCGCCTCCTTCGCCTCCTTCGCCTCCACCTCCACCTCCGCCTCTTCCTCCCCATCTCTCCCCTCCTCCTCCTCCTCCTCCTCCTCCTCCTCCTCCTCCCTCCTCCTCCTCCTCCTCATCCTCATCCTCCTCCCTCCTCCTCCTTCCTCCCCCCCTCCTCCCCCCTCCTCCTCCTCCTCCCCCATCCCCTCCTCCTCCTCCTCCTCCTCCTCCTCCTCCTCCTCCTCCTCATCCTCCTCCTCCTCCTCCTCCTCCTCCTCCTCCTCCTCCTCCTCCTCCTCCTCCTCCTCCTTCTCCCCCTGTTCTTGCTCCTTATGAAGAGATCCTCCCTGTCGCACTCCGAAGCGTGTCGGCAGGGCGGGCCGAGCGCTTCACCCGTGACTTCCCCGCCGTCAGCGATCGTGACGCGCACAGCCCGCAACAGCCTCTCGGATGGGGGGACAGGCCGTTCTCGCAGTCTGGCTCTCGCTGGCGCGTCGTGCGCGTGCACCGCAGAAGCCTGCAGGAGCTTCACGGATGGAGGGCGGGTCGTTCTCAAAGCGTGGCGCTCGCCTGAGCGCCCCGCACGCATTCGTCACAAGAGTGCGCGAGAGCTGCACCGATGGAGGGCGGGTCGTTGGCAAGAGTGTGGCTCTCGCCTGAGCTGAGCGCCCCGCACATTCGCCTCAAAAGTTCGCAAGAACTTCACGGATGGAGGGCAGGTCAGTTTCACAATGTGGCCCTCGCCTTAGCGCCGCGCAAGTTCGTCTTCAAAGTTTGCAAGGGTTTCTCGGATAGAGGGCGGGTCTGTTCCAAATGTGACTCTCGCCTGAGCGCCGCGCACACTCGTCTGAAAAATGCGCAAGAGCTTCACGGATAGAGGGCTGGTCTTTTGCAAAATGTGGCTCTCGCCTTAGCGCCAAACACATTCGTATTCAAACTTCGCAAGAGTTTCACAGATGGGTGGTCGTTTGCAAAAGTGTGAATCTCGCCTGAGCTGAGCGCCGTGCACATTCGCCTTCAAAGTTCGCAAGAGTTTCATGGGTGGAGGGCGATTCCGTTTCAAAATGTGACTCTCGCCGTGCCTTCGAACCGCGCACATTCGTCGCAAAAGTTCGCAAGAATTTCACAGATATGTGGCTCTCGCCTGAGCGCCCCGCACATTCGCCTTAACAGATAGCAAGAGATTCACGGAGGGCAAGTCGTTTTCAAAATGTGGCTCTCGCCTGAACGCCGCGCACATTTGACGTAAAATATAACAGAAGTTTGACGGAGGGCGGGCGGTTCCTTTTCAAAATGTGGCTCTCGCCTGAGCGCCGCGCACAAGCGTATTCGAAATTTGACGTCGCAGAGTCGCAAAGATGGTGTTCAGGCACACGTTACGGCTGACAGGGCGCAAGGGTCACGATGATTTGCGGTGTTGAAGTCTCAGGACTGGTGTTCTGGCACGATTCAAGGTCGTCGGGACCTAACAATAAAGTTGACTCGCGGCGTTGACGTCGAAGGAGTGGTCTATTGGGCACGAGTGAGGATTATCAGACTATTGTCATTCTCAGACGAGTATCTTCCAACGGGGCGCTTCCAGCAGTGAAAAGGAATTCTTGTAGGGGCCTATGAAGAGGGAACTTGGAGGAGGGTGTGCTGCTAAACATCTTTGATGCGTCTTAGGCTTACACTGATCCTCCCCCTCCTCCTCCCTTTCCTCCTCCTCCTCCTCCTCCTCCTCCTCCTCCTCCTCCTCCTCCTCCTCCTCCTCTTTCTCCTCCTCCTCCTCCGTTCTCTATGCCTCCTCTGGGGATCCGCTTGGCGCAGCGCGGCCCATGATTGGACCCCCTTCGCGGGCTCATCAAGCAGGCAGAGGTTTTCAAGCCGGCAAGGTGGGAGGAGTTGAAGGCAGCGGAGTCGTTCGTACTGGTCCCTGGGCGATATGATGGAGCGTTGTGCACTTGTGGGGCAGTTCTCTTCCCTAGTTGTACTGCCGCTGTCGTCGCCCCGCCCGAGGTGCCAGACCAGGCCGAAGGGCAGCGGGAGTGCATCGACGAGAGGTTCACGGATCTGGCAGTGCGGTCGGCTTCCGCGGCGTCGCCGACGCGCGTCGGCCGTTCGTGCGGCGTCGGCTGCTGCTGGCTGCGACCTCCGCCTTGCAGAAGGACTTAGATGCTGAGGCCGCGGGGCGGGGCCCGACGGAGGAGCCGCAGGACTCACCTGGTGCCTCCCAAAGGCCGCGGGCTGGCAGGGCAGCGCGAAGCGCGAGCGGCTCCTCCGCGACGCCGATGCCTTTCGCGGCACGGCTGCGGGCGCGGCTGCAGCTCGCCGCGGTTTCGGGCCCCGGACTGCCCTGCCGCTGGCTGCAGCCGCTCCCTGAGGAGACCCTGATGGTATTGCGGCCGCGATGGGCGGGCTCGGGTTGGCATCGGCTGAGATTGCCACGTCGGCGCCGCCCATCCCACCGCTGCCTCCGACACACGATTGCAAGCAGATGCGATCCATCCCCATTCGGTTATTGTGCTGTCAGGCGTGGTGTCGGTCGTACGCGGCTCTGGTGGTCTGCTTGGGCAGTTCAGGTGTCCTACCATGCCGTCGAGGTCGCCGTCGAGCTCAGCGCTTGTTGTCGCTAGCGGATAGGACTTCGTCAGTGTTCCCACTCCCCTTCCTCCTTCCTCTCCTCATCTCTTTCTCCCCCAAGGGGTTCCCCCAAGGGGTTCCCCCAACGGCTCGGGGAACACACAGCCCAACATCTTGTCAAGTTGTCGGGTCACCGTTTGGCCACATAGGCGTTTCCGAAAGGCAGGGGGCGGCGGTTCTTCGCCGTGGGCGTCTTCGAGAAAGAACTCCTCCTCGCCGCACCGCCAGGCGTGTCGCGAGGAGGGCCGGTTGCTCCGCCTGAGACTCCTCGCCGGCTACGACCCTGAAGCTCAAAACTTCTAACGGCGACAAAGATTGAGTGCGCGTTGTTTTCAAAACGGGGCTGCCGCCTTGGCGCCGCGCACGGATTCGCCTTGAAAGCTCGAACAGCCGCACGGATGGACGGCAAAAGGACTTCAGATAGGGCTGTCGCCGTGGCGCCTCGCACAAAACGTCTTGACAAAAAACAGTCGGTTACCCCTACGCAGGGCGGGCGGTTCTCTTTCACACAATGTGGCTCTCGCCCACGACGTCCTCAAAATCCGTCACCACGCGCAGCACGTGGTGCAGCTATTGCACAGATGCAGGGCAGGTCCTCTGCAGAAGTGGCGCTCGCCGATGACCCGAAGTCAGAGAACATGGAAACCGTTGCACAGACGGAGAGCGAGTCCTTTTCAGACGTGAGCTCTCTCTGCAGTGCTCGTTTGACTGTATGACCAGAGACCCTGAAATGTGTAACGGCTACGCGGCTGGAGGACCTTCCATGTTCAAAGCGGGGCTGGCGCTGGGAACTCCTTGACCTGTAAGACCCCCACCTTGACGCACTTCTCATTGCTCGAGGGATGGAGAGCAGGTGTCTTTCAAACGGAGTTCCCCCCTGAATCGCAGGCCCATGGAGCGCTCGCATTCCCAGGCGAGCGCTTCGCGTAAGGAACTGGAAGAGACTAATCCTGCCCCCCCCCCCCCCCCTGGAGCAGGTCCTGCTGCTGGTCCTGCTGGCCCTGGTGGTCCCAGTCCTGGGGGAACCACGAGATACTGATACAGCTGACTAACCCCAAAAGGTCTTTAATCAACCCCCGGTCAATAATAGGAAAATAAATAATTGTTCCGCCGGCTTATTGACGGACAGGGACCCCGACAATCGTTGGAAATTAATTATTCTCGTCGGCGTCGTCGTCTCCCGTCGTCGTCGTCCTCGTCGTCGTCCTCCCTCCTCCTCGAGTTTACGAAGCGGAGCCCAGAACAGGGGGGGGAAGAGGAGGAGAAGGAGGAGGAGGAGGAGCAGGAGGAGGAGGAGGAGGGGGAGGGGGAGGGGGAGGGAAAGGAGGAGGAGGAGGAGGAGGAGGAGGACGGAGGGGAAGGAGGAGGGAGGGGAAGGAGGAGGAGGAGGAGGAGGGAGGAGGGACGAGTTTCTATTCCCCGCCGAGAGCTTAGGGGGGCGAGGGTGCATCATTAAAGAATCTGCGCTGCGGTTAGCCCCCAGACCTCAGGGGTAACGATACGACGGGAACCGCTCAGGTGGGGAAACCTCGACCTGCAATCAGCAACACATCGCCGATAGATCGGCGATGGGCCCGCGATAGGAGAACCGCACGTTCCTGAGCGGGGAGGGCTATCAGGCCCGCATCGCCGATCAAGTGGCGGTTGGGGGCCGATCCATCCACTCCTCCCGTTGCTCCTGAAGACCTCTCCCCGGGTGCGTTCTGACCAGAGATCCGGGGAGAATCAAGCCGTGGCGACGAGGCATCTCCAGGGCGAGCAGCGGCATCTGGAGGGCAGAACATAAATCCGTCACCGCGCGCAACACGTGGTGCAGCTGTTGCACAGATGCCGGGCAGGTCCTCTGCAGACTTGGCGCTCGCCGATGACCCCTAGTCAGAGAACATGGGAGCCGTTGCACGGACGGAGAGCGAGTCCTTCTCAGACGTAGGCTCTCTTCAGAGCTCGCTTGACTGTATGACCAGAAGCCCCGAAATGTGTTGCGGCTACGCGGCTGGAGGGCCCTCCATGTTCAAAGCGGGGCTGGCGCTGGGAACTCCTTGACCTTTAGAACCCCCACCTTGACGCACTTCTCATTGCTCGAGGGATGGAGAGCAGGTGTCTTTCAAACGGAGTTCCCGCCTGAATCGCAGGGCCCGTGGGGCGTTCGCATTCCCAGGCGAGCGCTTCGCGCAAGGAACTGGAAGAGACTAATCCTGCCCCCCCCCCTCCCCCCCCGGAGCAGGTCCTGCTGCTGGTCCTGCTGGCCCTGGTGGTCCCAGTCCTGGGGGAACCACGAGATACTGATACCGCTGACTAGCCCGCGGACCTCAGGGGTAACGATACGACGGGAACCGCTCAGGTGGGGAAACCTCGACCTGCAATCAGCAACACATCGCCGATAGATCGGCGATGGGCCCGCGATAGGAGAACCGCACGTTCCTGAGCGGGGAGGGCTATCAGGCCCGCATCGCCGATCAAGTGGCGGTTGGGGGCCGATCCATCCACTCCTCCCGTTGCTCCTGAAGACCTCTCCCCGGGTGCGTTCTGACCAGAGATCCGGGGAGAATCAAGCCGTGGCGACGAGGCATCTCCAGGGCGAGCAGCGGCATCTGGAGGGCAGAACATAAATCCGTCACCGCGCGCAACACGTGGTGCAGCTGTTGCACAGATGCCGGGCAGGTCCTCTGCAGACTTGGCGCTCGCCGATGACCCCTAGTCAGAGAACATGGGAGCCGTTGCACGGACGGAGAGCGAGTCCTTCTCAGACGTAGGCTCTCTTCAGAGCTCGCTTGACTGTATGACCAGAAGCCCCGAAATGTGTTGCGGCTACGCGGCTGGAGGGCCCTCCATGTTCAAAGCGGGGCTGGCGCTGGGAACTCCTTGACCTTTAGAACCCCCACCTTGACGCACTTCTCATTGCTCGAGGGATGGAGAGCAGGTGTCTTTCAAACGGAGTTCCCGCCTGAATCGCAGGGCCCGTGGGGCGTTCGCATTCCCAGGCGAGCGCTTCGCGCAAGGAACTGGAAGAGACTAATCCTGCCCCCCCCCCTCCCCCCCCGGAGCAGGTCCTGCTGCTGGTCCTGCTGGCCCTGGTGGTCCCAGTCCTGGGGGAACCACGAGATACTGATACCGCTGACTAGCCCGCGGACCTCAGGGGTAACGATACGACGGGAACCGCTCAGGTGGGGAAACCTCGACCTGCAATCAGCAACACATCGCCGATAGATCGGCGATGGGCCCGCGATAGGAGAACCGCACGTTCCTGAGCGGGGAGGGCTATCAGGCCCGCATCGCCGATCAAGTGGCGGTTGGGGGCCGATCCATCCACTCCTCCCGTTGCTCCTGAAGACCTCTCCCCGGGTGCGTTCTGACCAGAGATCCGGGGAGAATCAAGCCGTGGCGACGAGGCATCTCCAGGGCGAGCAGCGGCATCTGGAGGGCAGAACATAAATCCGTCACCGCGCGCAACACGTGGTGCAGCTGTTGCACAGATGCCGGGCAGGTCCTCTGCAGACTTGGCGCTCGCCGATGACCCCTAGTCAGAGAACATGGGAGCCGTTGCACGGACGGAGAGCGAGTCCTTCTCAGACGTAGGCTCTCTTCAGAGCTCGCTTGACTGTATGACCAGAAGCCCCGAAATGTGTTACGGCTACGCGGCTGGAGGGCCCTCCATGTTCAAAGCGGGGCTGGCGCTGAGAACTCCTTGACCTTTAGAACCCCACCTTGACGCACTTCTCATTGCTCGAGGGATGGAGAGCAGGTGTCTTTCAAACGGAGTTCCCGCCTGAATCGCAGGGCCCGTGGGGCGTTCGCATTCCCAGGCGAGCGCTTCGCGCAAGGAAACTGGAAGAAGAGGACTAATCCGCCCCCCCCCCCTCCCCCCGGGAGCAGGGTCCTGCTGCCGGTCCTGCGGCCCTGGTAGGGCCCTGTCCTGGGGGGAACCACGGAGGATACTGATACCGCTGACTAGCCGCGGACCTCAGGAGGTAAGATACGCACGGGAAACGCTCGGTGGGGGAAGAAAACCTCGACTGCAATCGGCAACACATCGCCGATAGATCGGCGATGGGCCCGCGATTAGGGGGCAAACAAACGTTCCTGAGCGGGGAGGGCTATCAGGCCCGCATCGCCGATCAAGTGGGGCGGTTCTTGGGGGCCCGACACCATCCAATCCTACCGTGCTACTGCAGAACTCTCTGGGGTGCGTTATGACAGAGATTTGGACGCGGACCCATCCGTGGCGACGAGGCATCTCCAGGGCGAGCAGCCTCACCGCGCGCAACACGTGGTGCAGCTGTTGCACAGATGCCGGGCAGGTCCTCTGCAGACTTGGCGCTCGCCGATGACCCCTAGTCAGAGAACATGGGAGCCGTTGCACGGACGGAGAGCGAGTCCTTCTCAGACGTAGGCTCTCTTCAGAGCTCGCTTGACTGTATGACCAGAAGCCCCGAAATGTGTTACGGCTACGCGGCTGGAGGGCCCTCCATGTTCAAAGCGGGGCTGGCGCTGGGAACTCCTTGACCTTTAGAACCCCCACCTTGACGCACTTCTCATTGCTCGAGGGATGGAGAGCAGGTGTCTTTCAAACGGAGTTCCCGCCTGAATCGCAGGGCCCGTGGGGCGTTCGCATTCCCAGGCGAGCGCTTCGCGCAAAAAAATTAGCCTGGCGAAGAACCCAACCATATGCAGTTGTCAGTACCGCAGCTGCGGGTTTCATCTTCAGAGGAACTCCCCACAGGACCACGGAACGTGTGAGGGGTGTGCCGAGATGGGTGCCACGGGGCATTCGGTGAAGCTCCCTATGGGGACATGAAACACTCACGGGGCGTGCCGACATGGGTGGCGGAAACGCATGTGAGGGCCGCCACTGGGGCCTGCAGTGGAGCTCCCTATGGGTCCCCGAAACATGATGCTGCTGCGGGGGGGGGCCGGAATGGGTGGCGGAGACGCATGTAAGCGCCGCCACTGGGGCCTTCGGTGGAGCTCCCTATGGGGCCACGAAGCGCGTGAGGGGTATACTGGGATGTGTGGCGGGGACGCATGTGAGCGCCGCCACTGGGGCCTTCGGTGCAGCTCCCTATGGGGCCACGAAACATGTGAGGGGTGTGCCGAATTGGGTGCGGGTGGTGACGCATGCGGGCGGTGCCACTGGGGCCTTCGGTGGAGCTCCCTATGGGGCCACGAAACCTGTTGTTGTGAAGGGCGTGCCAGGATGGGTGGCGGGGGCGCATGTGAGCGCGGCCGCTGGGGCCTTCGGTGGAGCTCCCTATGGGGCCACGAAGCGTGTGAGGGGTGTGCCGAATTGGGTGGGTGTGGGTGACGCATGTGAGCGCCGCCACTGGGGCCTCCGGTGGATGATGGGGCCACGAAACGAGTGAGGGATGTGCCGAAATGGGTGTGCGGGACGCATGCGCATGTGAGCGCCGCCACTGGGGGCTTCGGTGGAGTTTCCTATGGAGCCACAAAACGTGTGAGGGGTGTGCCGAAATGGGTGTGGGTGACGCATGCGGGCCGAGAGGGGCGGCAGACTGGGGGCCTTCGGTTGGAGCTTCCCTATGGCGGCATAGAAAACGTGTGAGGAGTGTGCGAATTGGAGTGTTGGCGGGACGCATGGGGCGGCAGCACTGGGGCCTTCGGTGGAGCTACCTATGGGCCACGAAACGTGTTGAGGGGTGTGCCGAAATTGGCGGTGTGCGTGACGCATGCCGGGCTGGGGCAGCATTGGGGACTTCGGTGGAGCTCCATTTGGGGCCACCGAAATCGTGTGAGGAGTGTGCCGCAATAATGGGTGTGCGTCGACGCATGCGGGCGGCAGCACTGGGGCCTTCGGTGGAGCTCCCTATGGGGCCACGAAACGTGTGGGGGTGTGCCGAATTGGGTGTGCGGGACGCATGCGGGCGGCAGCACTGGGGCCTTCGGTGGGGCTCCCTATGGGGCCACGAAACGTGTGGGGGGTGTGCCGAATTGGGTGTGCGGGACGCATGCGGGCGGCAGCACTGGGGCCTTCGGTGGGGCTCCCTATGGGGCCACGAAACGTGTGAGGGGTGTGCCGAATTGGGTGGCGTGACCGATGCGTGGAGCGGCAGGCACGGGGGCCTTCGGTGGAGCTCCCTATGGGGGCACGAAGCGCAGTGAGGGGTGTTTACTGGGAATCGTATGTGGCGGGGGACGCTAGGTGAGCGCCGCCACTGGGGCCTTCGGTGGAGCTCCCTGTGGGGCCACGAAACGTGTGAGGGGTGTGCCGAATTGGGTGTGCGTGACGCATGCGGGCGGCAGCACTGGGGCCTTCGGTGGAGCTCCCTATGGGGCCATGAAACGTGTGAGGGGTGTGCCGAATTGGGTGTGCGTGACGCATGCGGGCGGCAGCACTGGGGCCTTCGGCGGGGCTCCCTATGGGACCACGAAACGTGTGAGGGGTGTGCCGAATTGGGTGTGCGTGACGCATGCGGGCGGCAGCACTGGGGCCTTCGGCGGAGCTCCCTCTGGGGCCACGAAACGTGTGAGGTGTGTGCCGAATTGGCTGTGCGTGACGCATGCGGGCGGCAGCACTGGGGCCTTCGGCGGAGCTCTTTTGGGGCCACGAAACGTGTGAGGGGTGTGCCGAATTGGGGTGTGCGTGACGCATGCGGGCGGCAGCACTGGGGCCTTCGGCGGAGCTCCCTATGGGGCCACGAAACGCGTGGAGGGTGTGCCGACATGAAGGAGGGAGGAGGGAGGGGGCAGCGGGAGGAACGCGGGGCGCCGTCATGATGATGATGATGATGATGATGATGATGATGATGATGATGATGATGATGATGATGATGATGATGATGATGATTATGAGGATGATGATGATGATGATGATGATGATGATGATGATGATGATGATGATGATGATGATGATGATGATGATGATGATGATGATGATGATGATGATGATGATGATGATGATGATGATGATGATGATGATGATGATGATGATGTGACGATGGTGATGGTGATGATGACGAGGCAGGAGGAGGAGGGGGAGGAGGACGAGGAGAGGGAGAGGGAGAGGCGAGGAGAGGGAGGAGAGGAGAGGAGAGGAGAGGAGAGGAGAACGCGGGGCGACGTCTCTTCAAAACGAGGACCCAACACCACAGGATGGTTGGGAACGAGACTAATCCTACCCCACCCCCCCGGGGCAGGTCCTGCTGCTGGTCCTGGTGGTCCCAGTCCTGGGGGAACCACGAGATACTGATACCGCTGACTAGCCCCCGGACCTCAGGGGTAACGATACGACGGGAACGGCTCAGGTGGGGAAACATCGACCTGCAATCAGCAACACATCGCCGATAGATCGGCGATGGGCCCCCGACAGGAGAGCCACACGATCCTGAGCGGGGTGGGCTATCAGGCCCGCATCGCCGATCAAGTGGCGGTTGGGGGCCGATGCGCCCCCTATGCCCACATCCACTCCACCCGTTGCTCCTGAAGCCCCATCTCCCCGGGTGCATTCTGACCAGAGCTTCGGGGAGAATCAAGCCGTGGCGACGAGGCATCTCCAGGGCGAGCAGCGGCATCTGGAGGGCAGAAAAAAATAAGGACTATGACCAAGACTGGACGCGGAAACGTCGGTGCCGATCTTGGTCGTGGTCCATCTTGGTCATAGTCACTTCATGAATCATCCTCGTGAATCGGCGACGGCCGGTACGTACCATGATCCCGCGATATCTTCGTCATGGTCATCATGTTGCCCGCCTCGAGACACGGCCTCTCCCCAGACCTCTCCGTGGGCGCGTTCTGACCAGAATTTCCAAGGGAATCCCGCCCTGGCGACAAGGGCTCTCCAGAACTCGGGTGCGCGCTGACGTGGATCAGGGATCCATGGATGCGACGCGGTCCTCCTCCTCCTCCTTCTTCTCCTTCTTCTCCTCCTCCTCCTTCTCCTCCTCCTCCTCCGAACTTGGCGACGGACCACGCCGAGCTGGCACGGCAGCGGGGCCCGCCGCCAGCCCACGCTTTGCCTCCAAAACGTCCGCGGCTGCACCTCCTCGGAGGACGAGCAGCGGCATCTATGGGGAGCCGAGCTCAGTACACCAGCGCGTTTTCCGGACCTGCGCTGAAACGCTCACACGAAAGCGGATCCTGGTGTAGATGGGTCGGCTACAGAGCTGGCCATGGCGACCTACACCGCCTCCTTTGAGTTAGTCATTTCATAGGTTGACATCCTGCTGGATGCCGACCTCGGTGATCTAAAAAAAAGTAGCTCCATCGAATGGTGTTCCGCACACATACGCGCGGGGTGCATCATAGCGGTGGGAGGGGGGCCGCCTTGTGAAACGTTCTGTGCTGCACGTTGGAGAGAGGGGGGCCCCCCTCCTCTTGGGACTTGGCGGGCCCCGTGGGGAGTGACGGAGCTCACGCCCAGACAACAGACTCAGCCATGGTAGGGTGGGATCGTGTTCTCAAAAGGTGGAGGGCAGCCGAAAAAAAGTGCACCCGCCTAAACTTTGTAAAGTTCTACCCCCTGCGATGTTGAAGGCTGTTCTTCCCTCGCTTTGAGGGCAGTCCGCTGTCTTGGCAGGTTCCGAGGAAGCCAGTGAAGCTAAAGAGCTGTTTCGTTTCTTCGTTGACTCTAATAACATTGCCCTAAATGCGCCCGCTATGGGGCCAGACTTTGCTGTGCCTCCAGCCGTCCCCAAGCCTGTGTCTGCTCTGGCTCGCGTCTCAGCTTTGCTCAGACCAGACCACAATGAGGAGCTGGAAGGCACACACTCGGTTGCGATGCGTGGGTTCGCAGCTGGAGAGGCGTCGTATGCAGCCTGTGGAGAGTGCCCACCCTCCTCCGACTCTGTCCCTCCCCCGCCTCCGCCTCTGCCTCTTCCCTCTGACATTCGTGAGAGGATCGCGGCGAACAGAGCCGAGGCCCTGAGGAGGAGGCGTGCCTGCTCCAGAGAGCGTAGGCGCGTGCCAGTCCAGCTTGATGGTTTGTTTTCTAATGTGGTGCATGACCAGACAAAGGAGCCCGTCCTAGCGCAGAGTGATCTGCACAGATGGTTTACCCTTGCGATTTTCAATTCCTAGGGGTCGTTGAAAGGGTGGTGTGTTGATATTTAGAGTAGGGTGGGGGTGGGTGAGTCTGTCTGCCTAGATCGTGTGCGGAGGGTGTCGATTATGATGCCTGTACATCGACGGCGGCCTGTCCCGTCGACACCCACCCCTGTTCCTTCCCTTTTTTACACATTAATGTCGTCCTCCCTCCTTGCTCCCCCCTCCTCCCGTGGCGGCGGCAGCGCGGCGGCGTCCCGTGCCGCGCCCGCCCGACCGCCCGCAGACGCGCGGCAGGTCCTGGACTGCTCCCCCCCCAGATCCTCTACGGCGCTTAGGCCGAGGAAGAGGAGGAGGAGGAGGAGGAGGAGGAGGGGAAGGGGAAGGGGGAACATATTTTTATGTGTTTCCCAGACTTTGGCTCATGTGCCCTTCTGAGTTTTCTCTGCTGGCCCACGCTTGGGCCTCTGGGCTGTGGCTTATGTGCCTCAACCCCCCGGTAGCCTTGTCACGAGGAGCGTTCGAGGAATGCCTGACCTGACCTGACCTGACCTCCTCCTCCTCCCCCTCCTCCTCCTGACTCCTCCTCCTCGCCTCTCCTCCTCCTCCTCCTCCTCTCCTCCTCCCTCCGCCTCCATCTCCTCCTCCTCCCTCCTCTCCATCTCCTCCTCATTCCTTCTCCTCCTCCTCCTCTCTTCCTTCCTCTCCTCTTCATCTTCATCATCATCATCATCATTCATCATCATCAATCATCATCATTCATCATCATCATCATCATCATTCATCATCGTTCATCATCATCATCATCATCATTCATCATCAGCAGCAGCTCATCATCATCATAGCACATATATCAGCATCAGCATCAGCATCATCATCATCAGCATCATCATCATCATCAGCATCTGCATCATCAGCATCAGCATCAGCATCAGCAGCAGCATCATCAATATCAGCATCAGCATCAGCATCAGCATCAGCATCAGCATCAGCATCAGCTTCAGCATCATCATCATCATCTCATCACATCAGCATCAGCATCATCATCATCATCATCATCATCATCATCATCATCATCATCATCATCATCATCATCACCAGCATCAACATCAGCATCAGCATCATCATCAGCATCAACATCAGCATCATCATCAGCAGCAGCAGCATCAGCATCATCCTCATCATCAGCATCATCATCATCAGCATCATCATCATCATCAGCAGCAGCAGCATCAGCATCATCATCAGCAGCGTCAACACCATCAGCATCATCAACAACAGCATCAGCACCAGCAGCAGCAGCATCGTGATCATCATCATCAGCAGCATCATCAGCACGACCATCATCATCATCATCATCACCATCATCATCATCAGTATTATCATCAGCATCATCAGCATCATCAGCATCATCATCATGATCAGCATCATCAGTAGCATTATGATCATGATCATCATCATGATCAGCAGCAGCAGCATCATCGCCATCAGTATCAGCATCAGCATCGTCATCATCACCACCACCACAACAACCATCATCATCGGCATCATCATCAGCATCATGATCAGCAGCAGCATCAGCATCAGCATCATCATCAGCAGCAGCATCAGCATCAGTAGCAGCATTATCCGTATCATCATCAGCAGCATCATCAGGAGCAGCAGTAGCATCATCATCGTCAACGGCATCAGCAGCAGCAGCATCATCGTCATCGTCTTCTTCATCAGCACCGTCATCATCAGCGTCCTTCGTTTCCTTAACATCATCATCAGCATAAACATCATCAGCATCAGCACCGTCATCATCATCATCATCAACAGCAGCGTCATCCATCATCATCAGCAGCAGCAGCAGCATCGTCATCAGCATCATCAGCAGCATCGTCGTCATCAGTATCATCATCGTCATCATCATCATCATCATCATCATCATCATCATCATCATCATCATCATCATCATCGTCATCAAGCTTATCATTAACAGCAGCATCATCATCACCATCAGTATCGTCATCTGTGTCATGATCATCAGCATCAGCATCATCATCGTCATCAGCATCAGCATCATCTTAAGTATCAGCATCATCAGCATCATCCTCATCATCACCATAATCAGTATCATCAGCAGCATCGTCATCATCAGCATCATCAGTATCATCAACATCGTCATCAGCAGCAGCATATCATCATCAGCATCATCAGCATCATCAGCATCATCATCAGTATCATCATCCCCATTCTCATCATGAGCAGCATCATCGTAGGAGTCATCATCATCATCACTCTCATCCTCATCATCATCAGCATCATCATCCTCACCATCACCATCACCATAATCATCATCAGCATCATCACAATGATCATCGTCATCATCCTTATCCTCAGCAACATCGTCATCATCATGAGCATTAGCAGCATCATCAGCAGCATGAGGAGAAGCATCATCAGCGTCATCGTCTTCTTCATCATCATCATCATCATCATCATCATCCTCATCATCATAATCATCATCCTCAGCATCATCATCCTTATCTCATCATCATCATCGTCATCATCAGCGCCATAATCATCATCAGCAGCAGCATCATCATCAGCATCAGCATCAGTATGATCATCACCCCCACCACCACCATCATCATCATCATCATCATCATCATCATCATCATCATCAGTATCGGCATCATTGGCACCAGCATCATCATCACCATTATCATCATCATCATCACCATCACCATCACCATCACCATCACCATCACCATCATCATCACCATCACCATCACCATCACCATCATCATCATCATCATCATCATCATCATCATCATCATCATCATCATCATCATCATCATCATCATCATCATCATCATCATCATCATCATCCTGACCCTCATCATCCTCAACATCCTCCTGTTCCTCCTCAGCCTCCTGCCGGTCCTGCTGCTGGTCCTGCTGCTGGTCCCAGCCGCCCTGCGCGGCGCAGGGGGGCGCAGCGGGCGCAGCGCCGGGGCCCCCGCAGCCAACCGCCCTCGCCCCTCGGGTGGGCGAGGAGGGACGAGCAGGCGCCTCGCCCCTCGGGTAGGAGCGACGAGGCGGCGAGGAGGCGAGCGAGGAGCGTGGGGGGGGGGGCGGAGGGGGGGGCGACGAGGAGCGAGGAGGCGGGGGGGCAGGGGAGGGGCAGGGGGGGGGTGAGCGGTGGGGGAGCGAGGAGGAGGGGGCAGGGGAGGGAGCGGGAGAGCCGGGGAGGAGAGCGCACCACCTCGGGCAAAAGTCGCCCGTCCAGGCCCCCGAGCTGGGCACAGAGTAGCGAGGGGGGAACGAGGGGCAGCGATCGACGAGGGAGGGGCGGGCATCGAGGGGGGGGGGCCTCGGCCTGAACTCGCCGATTCATCGCCAGTAGATAGGCGAGACAGGCCCCCGACAGCGAGACCGCACGTTCCTGGGCAGGCTGGGGCCATCGGGCCCCACATGGGTGAGCAGCGGGCGATCGGGGGGGTCGATGCATGCCCCCCCCCCCCGTGCCTGTCCCCCCCCTGTCGCTGCCCCGGAGGGGAGCGGCGAGGAACGAGGAGGCGGGGGCAGGGGGGGGGGGAGCAGGGCAGGAGAGCCGAGGAGGAGAGCGCACCACTTCGGACAGCGTCGCACGCCCGGGCCCCCGAGCCGCACGTGCTCGGCGGCCCCGCCTCACAGAGCGGGAGGCGCCGCGTGCTGAGCAGGGGTGGTCCGCGGGACTGCCGGGGGTCCGGGCTGGCGCGGACTGCCGCGTGCTGGCGCGGACTGCCGGGGGTCCGCGGCTGGAACAGGAGACGGCCGGCGGTGATCAGACCCCACTGGGGGGAGAGAGCGGGGAGGAGAAGGGAGGGAGGCGTCGGGAGGCGGAAGGGGACGAGAACGAGAAGGGGGAAGAAGGTCACAGAGCATGTTCGAATGCCTTTTCTGACTACCTACCAGACCACCCCAACCCAACCTGAAGACCCGAAGTTCGGGTTGGGGGGGGTACGGGCTTCATATGTGTTTTTGTCCATGTTCCATGGCCCCCCCACTGGAAATGGGAGGCAAATCGGGGCCCTCGTGTTGGGTTGGGGTGGTTTCGTGGGCGGTGATTTTCGGGGTCAGGAGTCGGCCCCCAGACCCGTCCCCAGAGGCGCGTTCTTGGAGGCCTCCTAGATGAGGTCAGAGTAGATGGGGTTGGAGGATCGCGCCGCATCGCCGATACATCGGCGATGCATCTGCGATGCATCGGCGATGCACCGGCGATGCATCGGCGACGTCGGCGGTGCACCAGCGACGTCGGCGTGAAGCAAATCGGGCCCCACATCGAGCCGCATCGGCGATGCATCGGCGATGCGGCGCGATCCCCCGACCCCATCTACGGTTCGGGTCGATCCACAAGGAACCTTCCCACGAGAAACCCAACCCTGAGACCCCAGGACGCCCGCGGACCTCTGGTGCGGCAAAAAGTCGCGCTCCCCATCGCAAGGCCACCGAAGCCCAAGAGACCCAGGGCACCCTGGAGGCAGGCAGGGTGTTTCTTGGCACGGGTCTCCACTGCACTCCGACCCTATTCAGGAGGAGGAGGAGGAGGAGGAGGAGGAGGAGGAGGAGGAGGAGGGGGAGGAG
>CAUYUJ010008731.1:35000-38388 GCA_963575745.1 Prorocentrum cordatum | reverse complement strand
ATTTCGCGCATGGGCAGCGGCGATGTCAATGTTCGAATGAGGTGCCGAGTTCGAACGTGGCACTCTGGGGCCCGCGGGTCCGAGGTAGGGGGTAGTTCTTCTTTGATGTGGGCGAAGGGGCGCGCGCCGTCGGCCCAGCGCTCGCGACCCAGTCCATCCTCGTCCTCGCCCGAAGATGCGACGTGCCACCCCGATTGCGTGGCCCTGTGCTTAGCGCGGGCCTCTTGGGGGCCATCGCGAACGACGAATGTCAGCAACGCGGCCCATTCTGGCAGCGCGGCGTGGCAGGGTGGCCGCGCAGCCGCGCGCGTCGCAAGGCGGGCGCGCACGGGCGTCGGGGCAGGCCTCGAGACTTCAATCCCAGTTCCTGGACCGGTCATGGAGGGCGAGGTCAACGAGCTCGGGGTGGGGGGCGGGGGGGGACAGGGCGAAGGGCGCGGCGCCCATGCGAGCCCCTTCGGCGACGGCGTCGGCAAACTCATTCCACGAGTGCTCACAGCGAGCGTTCGCGCGCCATGTGCTGGCCGGGCCCCCGCGCCTGCGCGCGCCCCGCAGCGCGCGCAGAAAACTGGCAGTGAAGCTGTTGGCTGTTGTCGCGCAATTCAAATAATCTGCTGTCGTCTTCAAACCACTCGCATTGCCTGTATGCGTCGATTCAGCCTCACTCATAATGTCGGTTGTCCTGAACGGAATGGCCGATTGCTCATCGCGCGCACCCGCGCTAATACCGCGCGCGGCAGGGGCGCAATGCATTGCCCGCCCAGGGCCCGAGATCGGCGAAGTCTTCACCATGCGCCCCCAGCGCGATAAGAACCCATCCGCCGCCCCCCCCCCCCCCCGTTCTATTTCAAGGCCCTGCTTAATGAACTCGTCAAGGCACTGCTGGGCCCGAGTCTATCGGCCCTGCCGAGGGGGGGCGCACGGCCCGCGCGAAACAAGCAATCTCTGGCAGAGCGGGAGGGGCGGCGGCGCGATCGAGTGCGGGGGGTCCAATGTCTAGCGCACTTGGCCTATGTATCCGGCATGGTCTGAAAGGGGCAGCTAACTGCGTTGCTGACGCAACCTGAGGCTCTTCCCCTTGGGCGCGGGCAGGTCTGGCTGCGCCTCGCGAATTCCCGAGCGCGCCGGATTCGCGTCCGTCGGGCCCCCCCTGCTCTAGACGGGGCGGCGACCGCTGAGGTGGGGTGGGGTCGGCGGGCAGCGAAGAGCAGAGAGGCGAGGGGGGGGGGGGGGCGGGCGGGGGCCCTGCTGTCGGTGGGCGCGGCGCTTGGAGTCCGAGCGCGCGCGCGCCGACGCGGCCCGCGCACGGTCGCGCGCGCTGCGCGCGTCGCGAGGTGTCTCACGGCGGGCGCGGGCGGCGGCGAGAGGGGCGGGTCGAGATCGAGAAACCAGTCGCCGCCATCAGAGGCGTCTGGATTCCCCTGGGATCGCCGCGCGCATCGTCAGCTGTAGAACCCCCGGTGGGAAGAAGCCAGTTCGTGAAAAACCATCGCAAACGAGAGCAGATCCTTCATCATCGCCGCGCGCTCTGAAGCGGAATGCGGCGCTGATCGGTCGCGGAGCCCAGCTGCCGGTCATCCTCGATGACCCCATGGCGCACTGCGCCCCGCAATGCTTCCCCAGGCCGTTGCATTGGGCCGCTGGCGGATTGGGAGGGGCTCTCGATGCAGACTCGCGGCCCGCGCTGCCGACGCCCCTCTGGCTAACTCCCGTTGCTGTCCCTTGCGTGGAGAGAAATTGTGCCAATGCGTGAGCCAGTGATATCTACGTGGCACTCAGATCTGACGCGATCGAAGTTGGGGGCCATGCCGCGACCTCCCCGCCCGCGCGATCCATGGGCTGAATCGGCGAAAGGGTATCCACCACTTGTATCTGACCCTGACTGGACGCAGCGATTGCGGCTGCAACAAAATATTCCATGGGCGGGCCCGACGGCGCATCTCAGGCCGTCACCGGCTGCGGTTGCTCGCGTAGAAGATGTTCTAGGCCCGCCAACGGTCTCGCATTATCCTTCTGTGGGTCCTGGGCCACGTGGAACTCCACACTGCCTTTGCGCATTACTTTGTTCATCCACTCCATTCTGCTCACTCCGTCGAGGTTCTTGTCATTGCCTCCTTCGCTGTCTTGATCCCACCCTGCGGGTCACCCTGCCGTGCAACTCCACGAGGCAGCCCTCGAGCATCCAGCTGCGATGCTCCAACTCCCTAATGTGGTACTCTCTGCGCTCTCTGGTTTGGTATTCCCTGCGCTCCCTGACGTGGCCCTTCTTGCCGTTCCTGATGTGGCGCTCCCTGCTGAAGTGTTCCTTGCACTCCCTGCTGAGGTACTCCCTGCATTCTTTGTGGTACTCCATGTGCCTGTTGATGGCGTTATCTGTGCACTCCCGCCTGAGGAGCTCCCTGGGGTCCCAGCAGGGGCGTTCCCTGTGCTCCCTGGTGCTGTGATTTATTCGCCATGTAGAACATGTGCCCCTGCATGTGATGAATATGCGCCATCTGCCTCTGAGACACTTGCGGAAGATCCTGCTCCATAGACTTCTGGCGCTCGTCCATGCCAACAGCGATGCTGACACCACCCTCTTGTTGCTTGGTCGGCGAATTGAGTTCCGCCGGCTGGCGTGTGTAGGCCCTGTTGAAGATGAGCGGGCACCTGCACTCGACGCCACTTATCCACTGCCAACAGCCTGCCGTTCTGACGGTTTGTCCTCTTCCATGCCGCATGATTCCTCCTCCTTTTCTGGGAGTTTCGCTTCCAGCTGGTTTATGAACTCTGTTACATGTTTCAACTCCTCCTCCGCCCCAAGCTCCTGAAGAGGATTAGCATCATGGCGAAGCCTGCTAAGATGCGTTCGCTCTAGCATCTTGTTGTACTTCGCCTTGGTCCCGCTGCTGCCTTTCAGCGGCGGCTGTAATAGCTTCAAACCATATTTGAACATGGCCAAGTCGTCGAGTGCAGAGATATATTATCTCCCTGCCAATCTTGCCGAGACCACTGTGCCCTTTGTGCATATTATCGTCTTTGGGCGGTCTCTGACATAGGTCGTGGTGCTGAGCAACGTTCGGGTTGGCAGGCATTGTCTCCAAGATGAGCTAACGCATCTCCATGTCCAGTTTCTTGCCCATGCAACTTGATGATTTGAACATTCCTTTCTGCCAAGACGGGTATTCTTGCCCCTTGGTGTTCATGGCCCGGAAAGTGCATGGTGTTGTGGCCGACGTTCTCCCCTTGCTGGTAACACGCCAAGCCACAACGCCCCAAAGAGTAAGACCACAGTTTTCCACATGTTCCAGATCTGCATGCCCATTTCCATATCAGTATGTGCGCGCGGTGCTGTGAAAGTAACCTGTCAAGTGGTCGTCACAGTCGTTCGATGTCACGAGAAATTTGC
>CAUYUJ010008731.1:0-30000 GCA_963575745.1 Prorocentrum cordatum | reverse complement strand
CAAATACTAAAGACATAGGTAGGAGCAATGCTATCTACCCGCACTAAATTATGATTATTAGTAATGCTACTATTGATATTACTTTTCGATCTACTACTGGTACTTCTACGACGACGGCGATCACTACCACCACTACTACTATTACAACTCCAAGGTGTAAGACTAGATACCTTTAAACGACAAGCACCAAAAAGACAAGCATGCCAATACCCCCGACATGGTAATCATAATCCCACCAGCCCTCTGGGCGTAGGTGGTCTAGAGCAGATCCTCTTCCACCCCTCCCTCTTCCCCCTTGGGGAGGGGTTTACCCCTCCCCCTACCCCCTCCCCTGGACCTGGACGGGGGGGGCCGCGGGTAGTTAGAGCGTCCCAGATGGCCCAAGACGGCTCCAAGAGCGCCTCAGAGAACCCAAGATGAGCTCCAAGATGGCTCAAGATAGCGCAAGATCGCTCGAGATGGCTCCTAAGATGGTTCCAAGAAGCCCAAAGACGGCCCCAAGATAACTCCAAGTGGCCAAACAGCTCCCCAAGGAGGCCCCGAAGAGGCCAAAATCGTCCCAAAACCTAAGGAAAATCAATGATTTTTGCTTTCTCGCCTTTTCGCTTCCGATGGCCATCCGAGGCCTGGAGATGGTTCCAAGATGGCCCAAGAGGGCCCCAAGAGAGCCCCAAAAGAGCCCCAAGACGGCCCCAAGAGCGCCCAAGAGCACTCCAAGAGCGTTCCAAGAGGGGTCCAAGAGGCGATTTTAGGGGCTTCCGAGGGGGGACGCTAATTAAACCCCCCCTCTTGTTTGATCGATCTCCTCCAAGATGGCCCCAAGAAGCGCCCAGGAAGCCCCAAGAGGTCCCAAGATGGCCCCAAAATGGCCCCAAGAGGCCCCCAAGAGGCCCCCCGGAGGCCCCCAAGAGACCCCCAAGAGGCCCCAAGAGCCCCCCCAGATGCACCCAAGATGCTCCAAGAGGCCTCGGCGAGAATGCCTAATCATTGATTCTACACAGGTTTTAGCCACATGGAGGCCTCTTGGGGGGGGGCACGGATTAAGATGACTCCAAGAGCGTCTGGGAGAGCCCAAAATGACCTCCAAGATGGCTCAAGATATCCCAAGATGTCTCATAATGGCTTCCTCTGTGTGCTGCCCACTTCTCTGATCGAGGCAATTCCTCTGGGCATCGTTTCTGGATGGGCTGGTGGGGATTCGCGAAGCGACAACAATTTTTTACAAAAAACTGATGATCGTACTATCAATCTAAAATCACTGGACCACTATATTCGGAGCCAACATTCTGCACACTGCAAGCGAGGCGCGAGCGAACGTGCGGCGGGCCGGCGGGCAAACGAGTTAGGCGGAGGCAAGTGAGCCCGAAGGGGCGAGGAGCACGAGGAGCAGGAGGAGACGGGAGGAGGAGCAGGAGGAGCCCGAGGGGGCGAAGAGAAGTACGAAGAGCAGGCGGAGGAGAGAGGCGCAGTAGGAACCCGAGGAGCAGTGCGAGGAGCAAGAGGAGGAGACGCGAGGAGGATAAGGAGGAGCTGGAGGGGGCGGGAAGGAGCACGAAGAGCAGGAGGAGCAGGCGCGAGGCGTCGCGCGGATTTGTTGGATCTGCGCTGGACCCTCCTCCCTGGCGCGCGGAGCGCGCCAGGGACGGCGCCAGAGGCGCCGCTGGGGGGGGGGCTCTAGCGCGGATCCAAGAAATCCGCGCGGAGAGCCAAAAGTTTATGTGTGTGAGGCGTTTTTTCTTCGGAGGAGACGCGAGCGAACGAGCGGCGGGCTGGCTGGCAAACGAGGAAGGTGGAGGCAAGTGAGCCCGAGGGGGCGAGGACGAGTACGAGGAGCAGGAGGAAGAACCCGCTGGCCCGACAAGTTTTGGCGGAAGGACAAGCCTTTCTCTTCCAGGCAGCGGCCAAGCGTGAAGCCCGTCCGCACCGTAGGCGGCCGCGATCATATTCCTTGAGGCCTAGCACTGTTTTTCTGGACGCCACAAGCTTGCTCTTCAGGTCCGACCGACATCAGAAAACAGGAGGAGGACAAAGGGGTGGCCGCGTTCGAAGCGAACTCCGATGCCGACAGCGACCGTGGCAGGAGAACGGAAGGAGGATGCATGGGGGACAAGGATTAGGGAGGAGGAATGCGAGGAGGAGGAGGAGGCGAGGAGGAGGAGAAGGATGACGAAGACAACGAGCGAAGACGACCGGTGCGCTCAACTCCTGAGGGACTCCTCGAACGGCGCCGAGAACGTCGTCTGCAGCACAGGCCCCAGCAGCTGCGACAACTCCTGGCGGAGGCGCGCCAAGGCGTGCACCGGTACGCTGCCCACTCTGGCCGCGACCCCCGCGCCAGGCGGACGGCACCCGCTTTCGCGAGGTCCGTGTGGCGGCCGACGTGCACACCGCGCCACCCTCGCATGCCCCCTTCTGCTCCTCCTCTGGCTCCTGCCCCGCAGTTGCTCGTCGTACAACCTCCTCCTCCTCCTCCTCCTCATTCTCCTTCTCCTTCTCTTTCTCCTTCACCTCCCTCCTCCAGCCATTCTCGTTCCTCGTCGTCCTCCTCCTCCTCCCCTTCCTCCTCCTCCTCCTTTTGCTCCTCCTCCTCCTCCTCCTCCTCCTCCTCCTCCTGCTCCTGATCCTCCAGCTCCTCCTCTCCTTCTTTTACCGCCTCCTTCTCCTTCCCAAGTTCCCCCCCTCTCCTCCACCTTGTCTGCGCGCCCCTCTGTGCTGCGGCAGCCCCCGGGCCCGTCCGCGATCCGCTCCCCCCGGCCGAGGTGAGGGGGGCAGGCGCAGGGGGGGGGGAACGGGCAGGCAAACACTGGCTGAGATCGGCGATCGGGAGGGGATGAGAGGCATGGGGAGGAAGGGGGTGACTGCGGCCGGACCTAGGACATCATAACAGATCCCTAAGGACATGAGACCCTCTGCCGGCCAGACTGAAGAGCATTCGAAGGTACCCTCCAACAGCCACGAAGAACGCTTAGGGGAGACGGGTCCGGAAGGAAGCGGGTGCTGAGGCTTTTCGCCGTTATCGGCCTCCTGGGGCCCTGCACGGACCCTGGGAGCATCAGAAATCGTTGCAGGATGGAGAGCTCGTCCTGGGGGAAGGCCCCAGGGTCCAGGACCCGTTTCCCTCAGGACCTGTTTCGCCATTGCTACGAGGAGGAGGAGGAGGAGGAGCAGAAGAAGGAGGAGGAGGAGGTATTGGGAGGGAGAGAGAGAGAGAGAGAGAGACTATAGGAAGATCGTGAGCATCGATGGCGCAATTGACTACAGGCCCCCTCCCTGTGGGGGCGGCGCAACAAGACATACCAGCGGTGTTTCGTAAGACACGGCTCCTGCACCGTTGTGGCACCTCGACATCCCGATCCTGCCGCCCTGTGGGCATTGGCCAGAACTGACCTGATTTGGGACGGTGGCCTTGCAGGATGCGGTTTACGTAGCACCCCGCAGTTGCGGATAAGTGCAGGGGCGGCGAGGACGTCGGCAGTCTGTGAGGCTCTGAAAAAACCTGCCGTACGCGCCGATTTTGCGTTAAACCGCTGTGCGTGGGTCGCGAAGTGGGTCGCGGGCGGGTCGCGGGTGGGTCGCGGGCTGGGTCGCGGGTGGGTCGTGGGTGGGTCGCGGGTGGGTCGCGGGGCGGATAACGACAACAGCAACAGCAACAGCAACAGCAACAGCAACAGCAACAACAACAACAACCCTTTTGAGACTGCTCGCTCCTTTGTGCTCACGTGCCATCCCAAAAATAAGCCCCAAGCTATCGGTACCCGCCCTCTTCGTCTTCGATGGAGCCCCCTTGGGGGTAGATCTTCCTTACCTGATACATGAATTGAGTCCAGCCCCTAAAATAAGGGAAGAGAGGACGGATGGAAGGGGGAGGGACAAAGATGGAACACGATAGAAATTAGCACGATGGGGGCTAGGAGAAGAAACAAGTGATATAACCAGACGGGTAGAACGGGTAGGCACACCCATAGCGGGCGGGCCGGGGAGGTGGGACCAGGCGACCAGGTCGAGCAGGCGGGCTGCTGAAGCGTGGGTCCTGGATGCATCGCGAGAAGGTTTCGAGCGATAGCGCGATTCCCAAGTAAATCGTGACAAAGCCAACGCGAGAGCGTGATTCCTGAGCGCCGAGGGCGCGGCGCTTAAATACATTATGAGGAAGTCCCACGCGAGAGCGATATCCCTACATACATTGTGAGGAAAACCCGCGCGTGAGCGACATTGTGGGCGGATATCCGGTGGGAGCCGTTGCTGTTGTAACTCGGGGGTCGGGGGCGCAGTTTGACGCTCAAGACTTTCCCTGATAAAAAACGAAGTGCGAGCCCCGGGAGGGGCACTACTTTATGTGAAAAATGCAACGTGCACTGGGCGGGGGGGATCAACGATAATTATTCGTCAGGCGTGAGAATTTAACAACAACAACAACATCAACACGAACACTAAAACCAGCACCAAAACCAACACCAACACCACCAACAACCACAACAACACCAACAACAGCAAAACGAGAACGTGTACCCTGAACCCAAGGCAACGGCAACACGGTCTCACCTGGCCAGGCGGGAACGTGACCTTGGTCCCCCGTCCCCAATTGCGGGGGGGGGCGGGCGCAACCGCCGCAACATCGCAAATGCTGGTCCTACCATTGGCTTTCAAAACGAATGCTAAAAAGCTTCCTGGTGGGATTCTGGGAACAACACCAATTTGCGCGCTAGCGAAACAAGCTTTGACTGAGAATTCTATGAAGATGGTCCAGGACTTACTTGGAACTCTATAGGGATGGTACAGGGTGAACTGGCCCTGCGGGGATCGTACAGGAACTACTGGGAACTCTGTAGAGATGGTACAGGACCTACTGGAGAGAGAGACTTTGTAGAGATGGTAGAGGAACGACAGGAAACTCTATAGAGATGGTACAAGACCTACTGGGAACCCAATAGACATGGTGCAAGACCGAGTGGGAACTCTATACAATCTTGTACAAGAAATACAAGGGGATCCTATAGAGTTGTACAGGACCTACTGGGAACTCTACAGAGATGGTGCAGGACCTACTGGGAACTCTCTAGTCCTACTGGGAACTGTATAAAAATGGTGCAGGACCTACTGGGGACCCTGTAGGAATGGTACAATACCTAGTGGGGATTATATGAAGACGGTCCAGGACCTACTGGGAACTCTATATTGGTGGTACAGGACCTACTGGGAACTCTAAAGAGGTGGTGTAGGACCTACTGGGATCTCTATGGGGGATGGTACAAGACCTACTGGGAACAATACAGATATGGTGCAGGACCTGATGGAACTGTATACAAGATGGTGCAGGGAATGCTGGGGACCCTATAAGGATGGTGCAAGACCTACTGGGGACTATGAAACGGCACAGGTCCTACCGGGAACTCTATATAGGTGGTACAGGACCTACTGGGAACTCTGTACAGATGGTCCAGGACATACTGGAAACCCTATAGAGATGATACAGGTCCTGCTGGGAACTCCATAAGGATGGTACAAGACCTGCTGGGAGCTCTATAGAGATGGTGCAGGACATAATGGGGACTCTATTGAGATGGAACAGGACCTAGTGGGAAACCTATAGAGGCGGTACAGGACCTACTGGGAGCTCTACAGAAATGGTACAGGACCCACTGGGAACTAGTACAGGACCTACCACAGAGATGGTACAGGACCTACTGGGTCTCTACAGGAATGGTACAGGACCCAATGGGAACTCTATAATGGTGGTACAGGACCTAATGGGAACTCTATAGGGATGGTACAGGACCCACTGGGATCCTCAAAGAGATCGTACAAGACCTACTGGGAACGCTAAGGTGACCTACTCTATAGGGTTGGTGCATGACCTGATTTACTGCGAACATCATGGGCATCATGGGATCTACTGGAAACTCTATACAGATGGTAGAAAAACCTGCAAAGAACTCTATAGGGATGGTACAAACCTACAAAGAAATTTATAGAGATGGTACAAGGTAACGGAAAGAGCGAGGTACGAGTGATGACGTTGCGTGTTTGGGCGAAGCCCCTAAGGGGGAGTGCAGAGGGGGGTAGGGGGAGGGAATGGGTGTTAATGGCCGCTCCGCCTAGTTATTTATCGAGTAGGACGGTCTATGGGCTTAAAAACAACGTTTCGCTCGAGACATCCTCGGAAAACGCCTCTCGAGCGCTTGTTGGTCCGTCTTGGGCGTTCCAAGAGGGCCCAGGAACCGCCCGAGACGGCCCAAGATACCTTCAAGACGTCCCAAGAGCGCTCCAAGAGGTTGCATCCCCACTGGGGCCATGAACCGTATGACCCGAAACCGTCGGTGGCACCCACTGCGTAGACACGAGCCGTGTGAAGGGTGCGCCGAAATGGACCCGAAGCCTTCGGTTGTGCCCCCTGTGGGGCCACGAGCCGTGGAAGGTGTGTGCCGAGGTGGGCCCGACACCTTCGCCTGTATAGGATCTGAAAAAAGATCCCATGCGGCCTGTATGGGATCCGAAGCATATTCCATACGGCTTGTATGAGATCTGATACAGATCCAGTCTAGCCTGTACGGGATCCGATACAGATCAGATACGGACTGCCGCAGAAGCCAATGAGGAACCGGGCGAAAGGCGCACAAGACGTGCACGGGGGGGGGCGCAACTCGCGCACGGGAGCTGGGAGAAAAAAAAACCACCAGCGCAAGCCCGCCCTGGCCTGAGGAATCGCAGAATGGGCGAGGAGGGCGGGGGAAGGGAGTCGTCGCGCAGCACGCAGGAGGGAGAGCAGGAACTAATCAGTGCAAGCGAGAAGCGAAACTAGACGGAGAGGAGGGAGAAAAGAGGGAAGGATGCGGTATCCTCCATGACCGAAGCTTCACTCCCCCCACCGCCGCCCTCCACCACGCGTCCCCCCGCCCGCTCGTCCCCCTCTCGTTCCCCCCACCCATCCCCTCACCCGCCCTGTGTCCGCCCGCACCGCATCCCTGACCCTCGTCTGGCCCGAAACCAAAGCCCGACGATTTCGAATCCACCGCTCTCCGCGAAAGGGGGCGGAGGCCGCCCTTCGAATCATGGCCCCCTCGTTACCCAGGCCCGCAGCCCGTGGCAACCTTCCGAAATCGTCGAGGGGTTCAGCTCGCACATGGGGCCGCCGTTCCAGTGGGTGTCTTGGTGCTGGTGTCGGCTTCTTGTTGTTGCCGGGAACGAAAAGCCGGCACCAGCACCAAGACGCCACTGGAAAAGATCGGAGCGCTTTCCCTGTGGGGGCTGAGCGACCCAACGAAACCAAGAAAGCTTGTGATGGCTCGCATTGCTCACCGAATTTGCAAGCCATGGGGCTTCCATGATAGAGAAACGTCACATGCAGCTCATGGCGCCCCTGAGGCCCACGGAGCTTCCATGACCCGCGGGGTTTCAAAGGCCCAGGGACCAGATGTGGCCCTGACGAGTCAGGGAGCCCATGGTGCCCGCGCGGCTCGCTGGGCCAGCGCGGCGCATTGGGCCTATGCGCGCTGCGGCGCACATTCGGCCCAAGAAACCTTTGTGGGACTTCTGGGGTTCATGGGGCTGGATGGGTTAGACGGCCCACGTGCCTCGCGCGGCCCATGGAAATCCGAACCCTCACTTGGGGAATGGGAGACGGCCCGTTATGTTCCCACGCGCTCAGAACTGGCATTCGTCAACGCGGGACACGCGAGCCCGAAGACACGGGCGACGGCATTCAACAAAGGCTGCAATTTTCTGTTCCAATTGCTTCTTGGTGTTGGTGTCGGGTCCCTGTGCGCCGAGGGAGGGCGCAACTCGTGGGGGGGAGGTCGCAACCCAACCACGCTGGCGCTCGAGCGTTAAGCGGTTGCGTTGAGCCACCGCCCTCTCCGCAACGAAACCGGGCCCCAGGAACGCGCTGTCGCCAACGACAGCAGCACCACCACCAAAAACAACAACAGCAACAACAGCAACAACAACAACAACCAATTTAAGACTGTTCGCTCTTATCTGCTCGAGTGTCCGCTATCGCGTATTTCCCGAGCCCTCGATATCCGACCTCTTCGTCTTCGGTCGCACCCCCTTTGGGGGGTGTACCTTTCTTCCCTGCAGGCCGGGCCCCGGCAAGCGGCGGGAAGGCCGTGGACCGTCGGCCTGGCTAGCGGCAGCGTTGATCGGCGGCAGCCCGACCCCAAGAGGGACGGACAAGGGACCGGCCACGACGACGACGACGACAACGACGACGACGACGACGTCGACGGCGACGACGACGAGCGAAAGCGAGAGAGAGAACGACAGCAGAGCCACGAAGGGCACGAAGTAGGCCACGAAGGGCGACAGCGGGGACACGAAGGGAATGCGTACGGGGCCACGAAGAGCGCGAACGAGCGGGGGCCACGAGGGGCAGATAATGCGGGGCCACAAGAGGCAACGACGGGGCCACTGAGGGTAGCAAATGGGCCACGCAGGACAGCGAGGGGGCCACAAGAGCGACAGCGGGGCCACGAAGGGCATGCACATGGGACCACAACGGGCGCGAACGAGCGGGGGCCACGAAGGGCATACGTGTATTAGGTTGCAGAGAGCAAGGACGGGGCCGCTGAGGGCAGCAACGGGGCCACGAAGGGCAGCGGGGGGGGCCACGAAGGGCGACAGCGGGGCAACGAAGGGCATACATATATTGGGCTACGAAGGGCAGCGAGGGGGCCCCGAAGGGCTGCAACGGGGCCACGAGGGGCAGCGAGGGGGCCACGAAGGGCTGCAACGGGGCCACGAAACAAAGCGAGGGGGCCACGAAGGGCTGCAACGGGGCCACGAAACAAAGCGAGGGGGCCACGAAGGGCTGCAACGGGGCCACGAACGGAAGCGAGATCCCAATTCTTAAATAATCTGTGAGGGAGTCCTAAGCGTGAGCGCGACTCATGCGTGCCTGAGTGTCGGGGGCGCGGCGCTTGAGTAAATAGCGGGAAATTCCAACGAAAGGGCGCTACTCTTGAGTAAATTGCAAGCAAGTCTCCAGCGAGAGCGCGACTCCAGAACGCCGAGAGAGCGATTCCTGCACCAATTGTAAGGAAGTCCCAAGCGAGAGCGCGATTCCTGAATAACATGCGAGGAAGTTTCGGGCGGGAGCTTGGGTCCTGGCTAAATTACGAGGACGTATCAGGCGGGAGCCGTTGTTGTTGTAACCTGGGGGGGCAAAGTGTAGTTTTTAGGATGAAGGCTTTCACTGATAAGAAAGGAAGGTGCGAGCGCCGGGAGGGGCACTTCAATTTGAAAATACAATGTGCACCTGAGGGGTGATCAACAAGAATTATTCTTCAGTAGCGAGAGTTCAACAACAACAATCCGAACCGCAGAACCTCACTTCAGCCACACGCCCAGGGACAGTGAATGACCGTTCGACCCTCTCACTCTGATATACTGTCGATGTTGAGGGATGAAGATGGAGGATGCTTTCCAGCGCAACATTCACCGACACAGCCCTGCAGCTGCAGTATGCGTTTTCATGCGAAGTTCCTCTTGGAGGCGGCGACATATGGTTCGTAGCGCAGGGTCTGGCTTTGAAGCTTCATGGTAAAAGGTATGCCTGAGGCGGGCCCGACCTGCTTTACTGGAGCGGGACCGACTGTGATAATTCAAGAGAGATCGGCATCTGCCACGAGGTCGAACTGAGGCCGATGCAGGGGGAGGGGGGGGGCGTACGCGGGGACGGCCTCCTGGCATGATGGGGGTCGAATTGGCGGCGCGTACCGGGGGGCAGGGGGAGGGGGGAAGACTTCTTAGAAAGAGGCTGCTTCTTAGAATGCGCCCGCGCCTTCTAAGAACCAGGGGTGCTTCTAAGAAGCCTTCCCCCCTCCCCCTGCCCCCCTCTGCGCGTGGCTGGTCGAAGGTGCAAGAAGAGGGGCGCTGGAGCGGAGGACGTGGCAGGACGGCGTGCCGCGCACGGGGCGAAGGCGAGGGTGGGGCACGCACGGGGGCAGGACGGAAGAGGGCCGGGACGGGCACGGGCGCAGGGGAAGCGGGGCGGGCGAGAGCAAGGAGACAAGGAGGAGGAGGAGGAAGAGGAGGGGGGAGGAGGAGGAGGAGGAGGACCAGTGCAAACCCAAGAGAGTCATCACGGATGTTGGAATAAAGCCTCCCTCAAAACTCCCTCTTCATAGGCCCCTACAAGGGTGGATTTCTACTGAGGGAACTGCCTCGTTGGGAGACAACCGTCTGAAGATCCTGATGCATGCCAAAACATCGTTCTTTGGATTCCAACGCCACGGATCAAGCTGACTGCTGCGTTTGACGATCCAAAATCGCGCCAGAACGCCATTCCTGGGACATCAACACCGCGAATCAACGTAACTGTTGCACCCTCGTAGTCCTGAGTCCTTCCAAAACGCCATGTCTGGTACGCTGATCATGGGGATCCGTGAAACTCTTGCGTTTGTTTGAAACATGTGCACGGCGCTGAGGCGAGAGCCACATTTTGAAAAGGAGCTGTCCGAAATTCACGGCGCTCTTGCAAGTGTTGAGAAGAATATGTGCGGCGCTAAATGAAACTCTTGCAACTGTTTTAACGAATGTGCGAGGCGCTCAGGCGAG
The DNA here is from genome assembly GCA_963575745.1 of Prorocentrum cordatum. Lineage (NCBI taxonomy): Eukaryota > Dinophyceae > Prorocentrales > Prorocentraceae > Prorocentrum > Prorocentrum cordatum. Next base: position 19,446 of record CAUYUJ010008731.1, on the reverse strand, counting down.
AGCCACATGTTGAAAAGAAACCGCCCTCAATCCCGGAAGCTCTTCCCTTGTTTAAACGAATGTGCGCGGCGCTAAAGCACGAGCCACATTTTGAAAACGACCCGCCCTCCATCTGTGAATCGGCTGTCAATTTTTGGTGAGGGAGTCTCAGACGAAACTGGTCTCGGGGTGCGACAGGGAGAAGTTATTTATAAGGAGCAGGAATGTAGGATGGGGGAGGAGGAGGAGGAGGAGGAGGAGGAGGAGAAGGAGGAGGAGGAGGAGGAGGAGAGGGAAAAGGGAAGGGGTGGGGGCGAGCAGAGAAAGGCAAGGCCCACGGCAGAAATCGCACGGACGGCGGCATGCCGCAAGGGAGAGAGCGGCTCGACCAGTACAGACGTCACGCCAATGCTTTCGACTTGCACATAAATGCACACACTATAGCATATACACATGCACAGACATATATATATATATATATATATATCTATGTATCTACACATACGAATATAGAGACAAACAAAGATAGCAGTATATAGAAAGAGAGAGAGAGAGAGAGAACGACAGAGACAGATAAAGAGAGATACAGTTATAAAGAGAGGAAGAGAGAAAGCGAACGAGAGAGAGAGAGAGGCAGAGGCAGAGAGAAAGAGAGAGAGAGAGAAAAGAGAGAGAGGGAGATAACTAGACGGCGCTGCATGAAAAGATGCCGGGCGTGCCAGCCCAACGCCTTGCAGCACCCTTTCACCTCTCTTGGCTCCTCTCATCTCTCTTGGCTTCTCCTCCTCCACCGCCTCCTCCTCTTCCTCCTCCTCCTCCTCCTCTTCCTCCTCCTCCTCCTTCCCCCTACCCTGCCCCTGCCCGGCCATCCGCTCTCCCCCACCATCGTCCGCCTCCCTCCTCCTCCTCCTCCTCCTCCTCCTCCTCCTACTCATCCCCTCTCCTCCTGCAACCTGCTCCCCTCCCTCCTTCCGTCAGATCCGCATCCTGCGCCACACCCCATTTGCCTGCCCGCCACCCCCATCCGTTTCCCAACCCTCCTCCTCCTCCTCCTCCTCCTCCTCCTCCTCCTCCTCCTTTTCCTCCTCTTTCTTGTCATGCTGCTGCGCTCCTACACCTCCTCCTTCTCTTGTATATCCCCCCTCATTGTCCTGTCGCGTGTTCCTCCCCCTTCTTCTCCTCATCCTCCTGCTCTTTCTCCTCGTGCCGCTGCTGCTGCTGCTGTTGCTGCTCCTCCTGTTCCTCCGCCTGCTGCCTTTCCTCCTCCTCCTCCTCCTTATCCTCCCCCTCTTCTTTGTCTCCTCCTCCTCCTCTTCCTCGCCGTCGTCCTCCTCCTGCTCCTCCTCCTCCTCCCCCCCTCCTCCTTGTACTCCTCCTCCTCCTCCTCCTCTTCTCCTCTTCCTCTCTTCCTCCTCGTTCTTGTCATGCTGCTGCGCTCCTACACCTCCTCCTTCTCTTGTATATCCCCCCTCATTGTCCTGTCGCGTGTTCCTCCCCCTTCTTCTCCTCATCCTCCTGCTCTTTCTCCTCGTGCCGCTGCTGCTGCTGCTGCTGTTGCTGCTCCTCCTGTTCCTCCGCCTGCTGCCTTTCCTCCTCCTCCTCCTCCTTATCCTCCCCCTCTTCTTTGTCCTCCTCCTCCTCCTCTTCCTCGCCGTCGTCCTCCTCCTGCTCCTCCTCCTCCTCCCCCCCTCCTCCTTGTACTCCTCCTCCTCCTCCTCCTCGTCCTCCTCCTCCTCCTCCTCCTTTTCCTCCGACCCCTCCTCCGCGCCCTGCTGCTGGCCCCCCCTCCCCCCCCGCCGGTCGCCCCCCCGCTGCGGCGCTGCAGTCCTGGTCGCAGCTCGGCCACCGCACCAGCTCCTGCGCCACCTGGGAGGGCGGACAGAGCGGCGCCGGCGTTGGGCCCCGGCGGCGCCCGACCAAAGGGAGATACCAGTGTTCGGCGGCGCACCTGGGGGGGGGGAATGAGGAGGGGCAGGCCTCATCGGCCACACGCAAGAGCGACCCCGGGCAAGGGTGACCTGCGGTGCGCGGACTACTGAGGGGGCGCAAAATGGCCAATCCCAAGCAAGCAGCCGTGAACGCATCGCGCTTTCGCGATCGGGTGGGCCCAAATGGGCCTGCACCAAAGGTCACTCTGGCGAAGGCCACTCTTACGGGTACTCGATCTCAGGAGGCGGCGGGGCTTCTAGAGGCTCTGCCTCCGGGGGGGGGAGCTTCGAGCGCTTCTCAGGAGGGCCCAAGGCCTGAAGTCCCGCCCCCTCTGCTTTCCCCCCTGTGCTCGCCGCCGAAGCGTGCTCCCGCTGGGCTGGCACGCGGGAGCCTGGGACGGGGCCGCGCCCCCAGAGGGGCTCGGGAATTCCCAACGGCCCGCCCAGAACCACCTTGTCAGTCCCCTGAGGAAGCGTCCAGACCGCTGGTAACAACATTCGGAATGGACATATTATTTCCCCTCGCGTTCCCGAGGGTTCTCATGGACACGATACCTTGCATCGCATTCTACAGAAGAGCTGCTATGAAAGGATGAGACCCCTCTTGGGGCCGTCCAAAACAGCGCGGGATTTTTTGTTTTGGGCCCCACGCCTGGCCCTCCAAACTTGACATATAGTCAAAGAAGAGGCTTCACTGACAGCGGAGGGAGATGCCTGTGAACACAAAATACTCAATCGGAATCATCCTCAGGATGTCTCTGACCGATGGCTGGGAAGAGTGGCTGCGAGCCCTCTCCTGCGCAAGTATTGGCGGCAGCAGCGAACGGCTGTTGCGCCTCCGAACTGACCGCCGTGCCAACCTGGGCGGCGGGCACGGGGTCGCCAACGAAACAGTAAGTATCGAAGCAAGGAATCAAGGTACCGACGCCGACCGAAACTCCAAGCTTCTGTCTGCTGTAGCGAGGGCGACGCCCCAGACGAAGCGCGCCCCAGCCCGCGCGGTGGGCGCGAGGGGCTGGCGGGCGGCAGGTGGAACGTAAGCCCCTGCTCCGCTCTCCGTTGGAATGGCAGTTTCACCGGATGCAATTGAGAAGGGCGGTTCATCGCTGCAGTCAAAGGCAACGGCGCGGTGATTCAAAGCATCTTGCGAGGCAGCGCGCGAAATATAATTCCCAGAACAAGCGCTATTCGGAGGCTGCTCCGCACTAGATCCTCTCAAGCACACGGCGCGCCTCCAGATGCCTCCCCAATGCTGCCGCGTGCGGGGGGTCCGACAGGCGGCGGAAGAAAAGGAACTTTTGTCTGCCGACTTCGGACAAATCTAGTGCAGGCCAAAGGTGCAAAACGTGAGCCGCGAGAGGAATCGTGGCTCGCGCATACTTCACCTGCTCGTCGGCCCTAGACAGGGCGTCGGGGCCTGACGGGCGCAAGCGCAGAGCATGCTTGGCCGCCGCGTCAGCACGTTGATTGCCTCTACGAAGCCAGCGCCCCTGGGAAGAAATGCCAGGCTCGTCGACATCGCGATGCGCGGCTACATTCGCACAATCCGCGGGGAGCGGCCTGCCTGGAGGTGCAACTGGGCGAAGGCCCCACCGTAAGCCTTGAAGCCTGAGAGCTGCTCCACCTTCGATCTGCATGCCTGTCGGGCGACCTTCAGACAATCGGAATAGGCACGAGACTCTGCTGATGCCAGAACAGCAGCCCACGTGAGACACCCGAACACGGCGGACTGCGCCGTCTGAGGGCAAGGGGCCCAAATGGGGGCCCTGCGCTCGCAGTCCGAATCTCCGAAGCTGACAACTTGAGCAACGCTGCGCGCAGCCCTGGATAGCTCCGTAACTGGATGGCGCGAACAGCTGCCGTCCATGAAGAACGAGCCCCGAAGCTCGGCGCCATGAACGTGACCATCTGGGTGGGGTGAGTCATGGTGGTGGCGCACAAATATGGGACCATCATCGAACTCCGCACACGGCCCGGGGTCGCTGTCGGCGGGGTGGCGGAAAGCCCCAGAAGAGAACACGAACGGCTCCGAGGGGTCCGTGCAAACCTGCAGACAACGCATCAGACGCAATTCCAGGATCAACCATCTCCGCTCGAAGAGACGCCGCGGGTTCGTGCGAGCACTCCCACAAACGGTGGAAGACGGTATCGAGAGCTGTACAAAAAGGGCACTTCCCGTCAACCAAATACCCTTTGCTCTGGGCTCTCTGTCCCGTGAAGAAAGCCTCGGTGGCGACGGGTCGCACGCGGGCCTTCTGCAACGCGGTGTATTTTGTTGCCGCGCAAAGACTCGCGCGCAATGTCGTGGCAACGCCTAGGCACAATGCCGCGCTTCTCCCCAGACCCACGCTCGAGCACGCGAAAATACCCGCCTTCCATTAAAATCTTGCCGAGGGCAGGAGACAGCAGGCCGAGAGGCAGCGCGTGGCCTCTGCCGTCTCGAAGGGCCATGCAATTTTCAATTTGCCAACCGAGCCAAAATAAGCTCATCGCGAGGGCGGAAACAGGGCGATAGACAAGCCCCCAGGAACAATAAGGTCTAGAAAAGACGGCTTCCCAGGACCGACGGAGGGCCTTGAGGGGCAAATGCCAGGGGATAGCGCCAGTCTGGCAGAGCCAAATCTCCTTGGACCACCTCGCGATCGGAGCCGTCGCCGCGCGCCAGGAGGGATCGAACTCGAGCGACGCAGCTGTCGCCCAGCTTCGCAGCTGCGAAGTCGGCCTGGTCACAAAAGAAACGATCCCCTGAAGCGGAGGAGCTCCGAATCGCCAGCGCCCGCGATTCCGGGGCCGTGCGTGGCCCCGGCCAAGGGGCCCGCAGAGAACGCCTGGCGGACCTGGGCCCGCGGCAACGTCTTGTTCTGACGCTCGAGCCTCTTGGGGGCTCGACCAGACTTGGCGGCGCGCGCTTCTCACTTGGAACATTCGCCTCCAGCTCTGAGGGCGCGGCCAGCGGTGCAGCCCGCGCCTAAATTGACAGCGCTAAAAAGAAAACGCCCCCCACGGTCCGAGAGTTGACTCGCCGCCTCCCCCCCCCCCCCGATCGCCTCAGTGGAAGCCGCGGCGGCCGTCGTGTCCAGCGCGAGCGAGCAGTCGAAAGAGAACTCCGCGGCCGTCTGGAGCGCTCTGGCCCCGCGGACCAAGGTCTTGACAACGCGAGAGGGAACGCCCGTGGCCGAAAGACCCTGATAGTCGATGTGCACGTCCAGATCAAACTGGGGAAGGGGAGGGATCGAATCGTAGCCGTCCTGACAGAAAGCTCTGATGAACGTAGTGGCCATGGAGCAACCCGCAATCACTCCATTGGCGCGGTGGCACGGGCCGTCGAGCCAGCCCCCGAGGCTCAAGAAACGACCGCACCTGCACGCGCAAAGGCACGCTCTCGCACTCGCGACAGGGACGCCGCGCTTCCTGCATCGCCCATCGAGCGCGCTCAGCGAGACGCGCTCGTAGAACTTGCATGACTCAAAGAAACCGCTGCATGGAGCTTGACCCGACAGAGTACCTCCTTCTGAACGCACGGCCCGTCGCCGAGACACATCCACCGCCCCCCGAAACTGACCGGCGGCCCAATGCCCCTCCTGGGGCGATTCTGCTCCCAGTCTAAGGTATGGGGGCGACGGCGTTGTCCCCGAACCCTGAACCACTAGCAGAACACCCCGATCGGCCTGTAGTCGCCTGCCGGTTTCGGGAGGAGGGCCAGCGAGACAACCGAGATCTGAGGGGGGAGACACCCGAGGGCTCCGACGAGCGAGAAAATCGCACCCAAACAATCGAGAGCCTGGTCAGACAGAAGCGAGCACTGCCTGCAGTGGAAGCCGTCAACCGAGACCGGCGAGGCCTCCCTGTGCGACTTCGGCATCGACCGAGTTTCGTCCGCTCTCAGACGCGGCAGGGGAATAGTCAGCTGGCCGTCTGGCACAGCACCCACTCCGCTGCCTCAGATGCTAGAGAAACGAAATGAGGAGTGAGGATCGCTGACGGGAGTGAGGATCGCTGCCGCTTCGGCCTTGCGACGGGAGTGAGGATCGCTGACCGCGCGCCCATCGCGCGACAACGTGGTGGACGGAACCCGCGGAAAGGTTCTGGGATAATCGCATGAACCCTTGTACTGCCCTTGTCGAAGTCCTGATGCAACCGCGCCTTCCAATCAGCCCTGGAGCGAGCCTGGAACTTGCCGTTGGCGGCCTGGACGGCCTCGTGCACCTGAACGCGCAACGCGCCGAGGGGCTCCGCGCCCCCGCTGCAAATTGAGCGGGGGACCTCCTGAGCGACCGACTCGAACAGCGCGAAGTAGGTGCTCGCCCCGATGGCAGGCAATGCCTACAGGAGGGTGCTGCAAAAGCGTGCCATGCCGAAGCGTCGAGGAGGAGTTGGCGCCCGTGCGCCTGCAATGAATGCAAGAACGAAGCTGGACGTGCAACCATCTGATGGCCCTGTGCCCAGGATAACGCGGCTGCTGTCCTTCCCGAGGATGGATCTCCAGATGAGTTATTTGCATAGCAGGCTGTTCTCCGACAGCGGGAACCATGTCCCTTTCAGCGCGCACGATCGGGCCATTCCTGGTGCTATATCGGGCCAAGCAACCTGCGGGCGCCCCAGTCATCCCCGTCTTCCACAAACCCGGGGGCAGACTCCGCCAACGCTTGCGCGCCATCCCAGCTACCCCCCCTCTGGGCGGGGGCAGAGGAGAGCAAGGAAGCGGAGGGGGCCGACGAAACGACAAGGCCTACAAAACCGCGAGCTGGGGGCGGAAAGCCACCTCGACAGGGCGACGGGGGGGGTCCGAATCAAGCAGCGCATCGATGGCTCGAACTCCATTGCTCCGGCCCGCGGAACCAATGAAGACATCGAACGTGGGCGGCCCCCCAGCGGGGAAATGCGCGCACGTGCTGGGCGAGGCCAAGCTGCCCTGCGCGCGCGAGATGAAAGCGGGCGCCCCGAGCTCGCCTGGAATCACGTCGAAGACACCTTTGACCAGCCGCGGAACGTTGAGCGAGGAAAGCTGCTCCACAAGACGCCCCAAACATCCCAAGTTATTATCGCTGGGCCCCTCGGAGTGCACAAGATGCGCCGAGGCCGCCTGGAAAAGGGGGGGGCCCAGGGAGATGAACCTCGCTGCAAAGGCACCGCCCAAGGGAAGGCGCCCCAAAGGGGCCCCATGAGACCGATCCAGGACCTCACGAAGGTGGCAACCGCACCGCCAGTGTCTCCGGCAGGGGTCACACTGGCAGAAAACCACAGCGAGCGCCACCCTCGGCGGATGCACCAGCTGCTGGCCTGGTCGACGTCGCCTTAGCAGCCAACCGATGCTCTTGAGCGAGCGCGACGTGAGCGGAGCAGGCTTCCAACAGGCCTTTGAGAGTGCCCCGGGAGTTAGCGCTGATGCCATGAATTTTGAAGGCCACCTGATCGAGGTCCTGAGGGTGAGGGGGCCCCACGGGGAGCAGGGAAGGGCCCGTGCTCTCCTGCGTGACATCAGAACAACAACGATACAAGGAAAAAACAGTCAAAGATGGTCATGCCCCAGGTGGAGCGTCATCGAGAGCGTCCCTAGACTCTTCAACACTTAGGGCCGACGTCGCTGAGAACGACTTCGCCTGCCTGGGCGCTTCTGAATGCTGCGACGCCTGTAACTCAGCATGAGGAACAATCTGCAACTACTCCAGCGGCAACGCTACACTGGATACAAGGCGGGCGTATCCTTTTCGAGTGGGCAAAACAGGCTAGCGAGCGGCTGGCGAGGCAAAACGAATCGGAGCCCGATGCTTCTGTAAACGACCAAGAGACAGTGGTACCTGCGACCGCCCTTGGGTAAAACTCGATGTGCTGCTCCCAAGGACTCTGGCTCTGCCTGGCAAATCCCGTCTCCTTTCTCGACGAGGCCTGGGCAGCGGGGCGCAGGCCGAGGGCGCGAGAAGGAGCGGGAAACGTCTGCGACGCCAAAGAGCAGCTTGGGCGCAGGATGGCTTGCCACAGGTCGTGGCAAGTCCCAAATCAGACAGACCCCCGAAAGGAATAATAAGACTTCGCACGAGGGCCCCGACCAGGGCCCACGCCCAAGCCTCGACTGTGTCGGACTGGGACGAGCGGACCCGAAACCGAGGGAGCCCAAAGCAACCCGCTCCTTATGCTCCAGGGGGGAGATGGCTCAGAATGCGGGCCAGCGGTCTTGTCAGCTCGCGTGCGGACAGAAGCTGCTGGCGCGAAGGCCAATGGTGTCGACGCTGGCCCTGGCGCACCCGGTGAAGCAGCGGCCTCGGGAGCGGTCGCGTCCTCCTTGGAGCCAGCTTCGCCACCTGGAACAGCCGTGGCATCCTGACCTCCTGCCGTGGCGCCACCTTCTTCGTCAGTCCTCCTCTTCTTGAGAGCCGTCTGCGTGGCCAAAGCCTTGTGCTCCTCGCGTAAAACCTCGACCTTCGACTTGGCCTCTGCGAGCATGCTCTTGGCCGTGGCTGTGATGCCTGACTTGAACTCGCCGACGCGCTGCGCCAAAGCACCCCCGCCCTCGCGGGGAAGACCTTCCTCAGCAGCGACGGCAAAGGCGCCCCCAAGCTCGAGATCTAAGACAGACGAGAAACGTGATTCATCCAACAGATCTTTTTGATCGAAAGCTTGGACGATGGACGAGAAGCAGCAGCGTCGGCGGGCAAAGCCTGGTTGAGCTCTCTGACCAACGCACGGTGCCCCGCCTCTGACTGAACAAGCTCCGACCGCAGCTGTGCCACGTCGAGCCGAGCCGTCTCCAACTGATGCTCGAGGTGGTCAAACTTTGAACACGCAGCCTCCAACAGACGCTCAGCACCTTTGGCACGCTGGTGTGCTCGATTGAGACGAAAGCGCAGAGCTTCGGGCACTTCAACTGGCTTGCTGAGAGCGGAGGCCGCCCTGCGGTAGGTAGCTGCACCAGCTGAATCTCCCATCTTCTCACAAAGACTGGCCATCGGGTTGTATTCTTCGACTGTGAGTGGTGGTGACGGTTGCTCTTGACCAGAAAGCGACGCGGCGGGGGGCTTGCCTTTGCCACCGGCACCTCCTTCCCCTCCGTCGTGAATACCTTTGCCCCCCCCCAGCTCCTTGCTCTGCGTGTGCAGAACCTGCGTCTTTGAAAAGGGCCAGCGACCGTTTCGGGGACCACCCCGCCGTATATTCATCTCGAAGAGAGCCACAAGGTTTGCAGAAGAAGAGGCTTGCCTCGTTCTTCCTGCATCCGCATAGTTCGCACCGCCAACGCCCTTGACCCCCCCCATGAGCATGATAGCCGCCAGGACGGTAGCCACCAGCACCTTGAAGACCAGGGACGAGCGGCGGCCAGTGGACAGAGTCCGAGCGGCGCGGGGGCACACGAACAGCACCGACGCCTCGGGGCGGGCCGCCTCCTGCACCTGGGTGCTCGTTGTGACATCCGTCGGGGGGCTTTTAAGGGGCCTTCCAAGACAGCGCGGGAGGGCCCCAAGGAGGCTTAAGAGGGCCCCAAGATGGCCCCAAAACGGCCCCAAGGGGGTACAGAAGGTTCCCCGGAAGGCCCCAGAAGGGCCCCAGACGGATGCTACAACAGGGGTGTCCGTTGTCATCCGACGAGGGCCCAAGACTGCTTGGGAGGGCCCCAAGAAGGCCACAAGAGGGCTCAAGATGGTTCCAAGATTGCCCCAATTGGGGCCAGAAGGGTCCCAGACATGCCCCCAATGACGGCCCCCGACGGATGCTACAACAACGGGGCCCATTGTAGCATCCGTCGGTGGCCCTCGTGGGGTCCTTCTGCGGCCATCGTGGCCCCCCGTAGGCCGTTTTGGAGCCGTCTTGCGGCCCTCTTGGGATTTTCTTGGGCCCCGTTGTTGTAGCATCCGTCGGGGGCCCTCATTGGGGGCATTTCTGGGACCCCTCTGGCCCCAACTGGGGCAATCTTGGAACCATCTTGAGCCCTCTTGGGGCCTTCTTGGGGCCCTCCCAAGCAGTCTTGGGCCCTCGTCGGATGACAACGGACACCCCTGTTGTAGCATCCGTCTGGGGCCCTTCTGGGGCCTTCCGGGGAACCTTCTGTACCCCCTTGGGGCCGTTTTGGGGCCATCTTGGGGCCCTCTTAAGCCTCCTTGGGGCCCTCCCGCGCTGTCTTGGAAGGCCCCTTAAAAGCCCCCCGACGGATGTCACAACGAACCCTCTCTGTTCTAGCTTGGCTCGGGATGGAACGTCGACGGGAAGCGGCCCGTGGGCTGGGCCTCGGCAGCGGGAAAGACGGGCAGCCGATGCCTCGCGAAAACGGGCCGCGTACAGACCGGCACTTACCGGTGGGGGCGCGGTGCATGTCGGGTGCGGGTGTCTCAGTTTTCACTGTGCACTCCGCCCCGATTTTTTTGTTGGACCGCAAGGTTCAAGAACCACCGTCGTAACGCGAAAGCCGGTTGCATTTGAAAGCCGTTTTCTTCCTCACCAAGAGTATGAAAACGGACGCAAGAAACGACAAGGCAAATAACACAAGATACGAAGTCGCCGGAAAACGTATCAGCCCCGTGCCAGAGAGCCGGCAGCAGTGCAAAGAAGATGGCAAAAACGCGCAATAGCCCCGGAGCTGGGCAGAAGATGGGAGGAGGGAGTAGGCGAAAGAGGAGGAGAAAGAGGAGAGGAGGAGGAAGGGAGCAGCAGCAGCGAGCGACGGAGGAGGGCGAAAGGGCGGGAAGGGGCGAGAAGGGCGCGAGCCCCACGCACGCACCAACGCGCGCGGCCCGAGCAAGACGATCCACGTCTCGCGCTGGGCCAGGAGCGAGTGGACAGGGAGAGGAAGGGAGAGACCCGACAAACGATCAGCACGACGACAAGGGAGAGGAGGAGGAAGAAGAGGGGGAGGAGGAGGCAGGGGAAGGGAAGAGAAGAAATCGTAAGACTCAACGAGCCCATCGTGCATCAAAAATCCGTTCTGCGGGCCCGTGCCCAGCAACGCCAGTTTTGCAATAATGCTCCAAACTGTCTCGGACAGCCGCTGTCTTGGGAGAAGGGCTTCCCGAAAACTGTTGGACGCTCTGAACGCGGCATAGGTAGCAAGCGCCGACAAGGTAACCAAGCACCTCGTCGCTCGCTGCTCCGAGACATAAAACACTCTCGAAGTTGACATCACGGAGCCGGAGGAATCGAACCTTCAGTCTGAATATAAAAAGGCAGACCGCACAATGCTCGATGCTGTCCTGCGCGCCCGCCGAACAGCCGAAACAACACCGCCCGACCTGCTGGAATCGGCGCGCTGTGCACCATCCATTGCATTGCGTCCTCCAGACAGCGGCCGCAACACGCGGAGGTGCCAGTCGGCTCAGCCTCTGAAAACTGGCCGGTGCTCGGCGCGCAAGCCGGCCAATCGGGGCTGGGAGCGTCCATCTCGAGAGCTTGCTGCGGAAACGTGGCTCGATCCGCAAGGCCCTGCTTGGGTGCGCACGGATCGCCTCGTAGAGAGCCCGCTGGTCGTCCGAGGTGCGGATCCCGATGAAATTCGCGTGTCGGACCGCTGGCGCAACCACTCAAGCAAAATTTGAATTCTACCAGGCGGACCAACTGGTAGCTCGCGCGGGAAATGCGCATCCCCACCTCGCGAGGGACAGTTCTCGACACATCGAGGCATGGTCTTGCAAAACAGTACTGGCGACCCGGAGCTTAGAAGCCAACGCATTGTCAGCAACGCTCCGGAAATCAACTGGGAAAGACAGCAACGACCTCAAACTGTACAAATCACCTGCGGTCCTCCACCCGCCTGGCCCGGATGACAGCTGTGAGAGCGCAGCGGCCTCTGCCGCTAGCACGCTGGCCGGTGGGTCGCATAGGTGACTTAAATGAGAAAGAACTGGTGCGGCGAACGTGTTATATACTCGTGCATTGGGCTGCAGCCCCAGCCCGAGTTCAGACCAGAGGCGAACACGCCTGCTAAACTTCGAAGTAGCCTGAACCCAATCTGCCTGGCACCGGAGCGGGCCCACTTCAAATCCTAGATACGCAGCGTGCATCGCGACAGCTGCGCCTGACCAGTTAGGCAGCATGTCGCGCAAAGCCCGGCGAAACCGATGATCTGTGGTCTCCCACAGCGGAATAATAATCGTTTTCGACATGTTGAGGCGAAGACCAAAAAATGCGGCGAAATCAACATACACCTTGAACACAACTGGCGCGTCACGCCAAAACTTACGCATGACAACCGCATCATCGTCTGCATAGGCGCGAACCGTGCTTTCCGGAGATTGCTGCTCAATGCGACGTAACAGCCTGTCTGTTGCGAGCACGAACAGGAGTGGAGACAAAGGGCAGCCCTGTCGAACACCGCTGGATACCGGAAAGCCTTCAAACAGCTGCCCTTTAAACTTAATCCTGCAAGCGCTCTTCCAAAACAGGCATCTCACTACCTTGCAGACGAATGGCGGAACGCCGATCGCCTCCAGAGCAGCATGTAAGAAGTCTTGACAAACACTAGAGAATGCTGCCTCGAAGTCAAACAATACAAGCGCAGCGTTCTGCTCTTGCAGACTTGCAATCATGCTCGCGTTGTCAATCTCGCACGCGTTCCGCAACATGCTACGTCCCTGTAGGAATCCCCGCTGCATGGGAGAAACTATTTCCCTTGCCAACGGTTCAAACAAATTTCGATGCGAACTTGCAATCAATATATTGCCGGTGTTGATTAAAGACAGATGCCTAGTTTTAGCGGCAATGAAATACTCCCCAAAAGCAGGGTGCACTCCTGCCGGCTTCTTGGAGAGGCAACACAAATAGCTCTCATTGAAACTGGCTGGCAACGAATCGCAAGCGTCGGAATCCTGCAACGAGACAGCCGCATCGAACAAGATAGGTGCCACTAGAGCTTCAAGCTTTTTCCACGCGCGGTACGGGATGCCATCGGGACCAGGAGAAGAGTCGCTGGACGGGCGGATTGCTTCACGCACGTGTTCGATCCTCAGCCGCCACCTCGGGTGGGTAGCTGGCAGGCCGGCGCGTGAAAAAGACTGCATGCTGCTGACGTCCCAATCGCGCATGCGATCAAGGTTGACGGCGCGATGGGAAACGACAGAACCCCAGTGCTCTTCTAAGAAATGTGCTATTTCTTGGGGCTCCGTGGCAAACTGCTGGCCGTCAGCGGACGCGAGTGCAGAAATCGCTGGGCATTCACCTGGTAAGAGTTTTGCAGCTTGCGCAAAACATGCTCTTTTCTGGACGCCACGTCAGACTCAGGCAGGCTACCCCTTTGGGTCTTGAGGGCCTCCAGCCGCTCCCAAACCTCTGTGCACCCCGCCCCGATGGCTAAGTGCACATCTGTGCGTGCTCCATTTTGCGCGGATGTCACAAGCGAGGCCAGCACGTACAGGTGTACACTTAACGGCCGACTAAGTGTTCATCTGTGCGCGGTGGATGTTTCGGACGGGGCGAGCACGTACAGACCAGCACTTAGCGAATGGGACGGGGCACAGGTCGGGTGCGTCACCGCGCCGCTCGGCTGAGTCAGGGGGGCGGGAGCCGCTGAAACTTCTGACTAACAGCGCCAGGGGGAACCAAGAAACTACGTACAAGACGAGAGACGCGCAATTCGTCCCGCAATCGACGTGATCTCCACTAGGCCCAGAGTGCCCCACTACATCCCATGATGCGCCCCACGGTCGCCCCTCGGGCGCCGAAGAACAGATCTACCGGAGAAGACCCACACCCGTTGTTCGAGCGAAGATTCAACGACATCGCAATGACGCGGGGATGTTCACTTCGACCCACGATCCATGGCGGGCAAATGTTTGGTTCGCATTGGATGCCGTCGAACCGACGACGACGATGACTACGACGACAACCGCAACCACGACGACGGGGGGGGGTCCGATTGGAAATGGCAACGGAACTCCTGGCTGTACGTTAGGTTCGTGTCGTGCCGACTTCGGCGTTGGTTTCTGACACCACGGGGATCGTTGAGCCTTGAACGATCGGCCGTTTCCGAAACGTCCAAATCGTTCCGCATCGAAAGATTCTGGGTCCCCCGCGGGGTTCAGGGCTGATTGCCGCTGGCGGAATCGCTGCCTGTCGACACGACACGAACCTACCGTAGTTGAGAAAAGGGTCGCCTGCGCATGTGAGACATTGTCGCGTCAGCCTGCCTATTGCGGACATGGTTTGCACTGCGGGTACAGCTTGGCTGCAACAGCATTTGCTTGCGCACCTCTGTAATTTTGGTGGCGCGCCTTATCTCAATTGTAATCATCGCCTTCGTCTTCTGGCTCTCCCCACGCTCCTCCTCTCTTCCATTCGCGAGGCAGCGGCCTTGATTCCGGACCGACCCTGGTCAGCGCCATCGTGGCCCCAGCAAGCCCGACAAGTGCGATCGCCCGCCTCGAGTGGCGGGCGAAAGGAACCAATAAACGGCAGCCCGCACCTCATTTTGTTTTTTGGGGGGATCCGCGCAGAAAGCCAATGCACCTGCCCCAACACGTACTTCTATGCCTGTCCGGCTGATGCGGCCAGCGCCCGAGCCCGTGGCTCGGGGAGAAGTTCGAGAGTGGCAGCTCTCTCTCTCTCTCTCTGTGAATTTACGGCGTTATATACGAGAGCGGCAGCAGCTGGTACCGTGATGGAATGGATGGTGGGAGACACAAGACTTTCCTCCAATGCCTCCTCCTCCTCTTTCTCTCCTCCTCCTCCTCCTCCTCCTCCACCTCCTCTTGCGTACGTCACATCAGGGCCGTTCGCCTTCTTTCAGCGTCGGCAGCGTCCTGCCGTCTCTGCGGCCAGTTTGTTCACCCTCGGCCGCAGTGGAGAACATAGGTGGCCCAGTGCCACGAGGTTTTGGGTTAGGGTCGGGTCGGCCAACCCTTAGCCTCCCTCATTAGCCATGTGATTGTCCTCCTCTTCCTCGTTCTCCTCAGTGTCTCTCTCCAATCTTCTTCTCGTCGGCCTCTTCCCCCGCGACGAGGGGCACGGGGACGTGGAGAGTGAGGGGGAACAGAGTCGCGAAATGGAGGGAGATGGGGGGATAGAAAGAAACGGAGAGAAAAGTGGAGCGAGAAAAGGAGAGAGATGAAGAGAAGAGAACGATACACACGTAAATATATATATAGAGAGAGAGAGAGAGAAAGAGAGCGAGAGAGAGAGAGAAAGGAATACAAAACAAATGAGAGCGAGAAAGAGAGAGAGAGAGAGAAGAGAGAGAAAGAGAGAGAGAGAGAGAGAGAAAGAGAGAGAGAAACCTGGCTGACAGGGGGCAAGCGCCTGCCCAGCCTCCGCTCCTGGGGCTGGAAGGGCAGCCAGGGGAACGGGGGCGGTGCGAAAAAACGATGCCCCCCCGAGCATGACTCCAGATCCGTGGTCGGGAAGGGCGACGGCGCAAAGGCGATAGGCGGTGTTGGCATGCCGCCCTCCCTCCCCGCGGACAGAAAGGACGACGGGGTGGCAGCCCGCGCCACTGTCCGAGAGCGCCAGTCCACGGCCAGCTTGCCAGACCAGAGCGTGGGACGCGAGTGGCAGCGCTGAAGGCTGCTGAGACGGCGAGCGAAGGGCCACGGTGACAACGACAACGATAGCATCGACAACGACAACAACGACAACGGGAACGAACGACAACGACAACGACGACAACGATACCAACGACAAGGACAACCACGGCAATGCTCGTTGTCGTTGAAATCGTTGCTATCGTTGTCGGAGGCCGCAGGGGCAGCCTGCACCACGGGGCGCAAAGATGCCGCTTGGGCGTGGGCCGAGGCTGCTGCCTCATGCCGTGCGGTCTGCCTCGCGACCAAGGGCTCCCAACTTCGCGCTTCGCGCTCCGCGAAGCGCGAAGCGCGAATAACTTCGCGCTCTCGCGCCGCCCTCCCAAAGGGAGAATAGGAGGACGAGGAGGAGGGGGAGAAGGAACGAGGACCGCGAAGCGCGAAGCGCGAATAACTTCGCGCCCTCGAGGGAGCCCTTGGCGACGGAGGCGCTCGATGAGAAGGGGCCGTGCGGCCGTCGACCCCGCTGCTGAAGGGCCAACGCGCCATCGTGGCGCTGGGTGCAGTGTGAGCCACTGTCGCGGAGGCGGGCTCACGGCGGAGGCGCTGCGGCAGGCGGGACCATCATGCTGATACGGTCAACACGCATCATCATAAGGAGGCGCGGTAATGATGCAAGGGCCTTGGGAGGCCATGTCGACGCTTTCCGAGCGGGGCGAGGCCCACGAAAGTGGGCAAGGAAGGACCGAGGAGGCAAGGATTCAAGGGTACCCTTGGGAAGGTTGCCCATCCTCACGACGCGGGTCGACAGTAATGCTGCCGCCCCGCCCTAGGGCCGCGGGCCCCGCCCCAAGGCCGCGGGGGGGGGGGGCCTGGGGCGGGGCCGCCGCGAGGCAATGGTGGCTCAGGGGCCGCCGCGGGGGGGGGGGGGGGACCCTGGCGGGCGGGGTCCGACGAGGCCGCTTCGTCCCGGGGGACACGCGGCGGCCAAAGGCCCTGCTGGACTCCCTGGAAGGGAGGGGGAGGGGGAGGGGGAGGAGGAGGAGGAGGACGAGGAGGAGGAGGAGGAGGACGAGGAGGAGGAGGACAAGTATCCTCCTCCTCCTCCTCCTCCTGCAGAGCTGGTCGCGGCGGCAGGTGATTCCCAGAACTGAAGAACAAAGCCTACTCACCGCCACCCAATAGATTCCGAACGTTCCCGTGGGGTCAGGGGGCGGTTTTCCCAGGGAGGCCCTGACATGCTGGGTGTGGCACGGTGAGCGCCTGTGGTCACTGCGCTGTCACCTGGCCGCGTATCCCTCGGCCCTGTTGGGCGCAGGGTTTGGGCGGTGGGCTTGGCACCAGTATGGGGTGAGGCTGCCTGCGCAGTGGGGGCAAGGGCAGCATCGCCATGGGCGGTGCTATCGCCAGGAGCTGTTGCTCTAGACGCCGAGTCGGTGGTATTGGCGTGTTCGTTGGCTGGACCAAAGTAACAACCGCAGTGAGGGGCCACTGATCGGAGAGAGAACGAGAGAGAGAGGAAGAAGACAAACATAAAGAGAACGTGAAAGTGAAAGAGAGAGAGAGAGAGGGAACGCAAGAGATATTGAGATATTGGGAACGAGCAGGAAGGAGATGGTGGGATGACCCAGACCACTGACGTCGTGTTTTTTCACACCGCCGACCCCCAGAGGTCAGGATTTCCTCCCTGGGGCCAGTTTCTCATCCCAAGAATTGCTTTTGACGACCCTTGGGCCCGGCAAGGGCCCCCAGAGACCGATCGGAGAGAGATAGAGAGAGAGAGAGAAAAAAAAAGAGAGAAAGAGAGAAAGAGAGAGAGAGAGAGAGAGAGAGAGAGCGCGAGGGATTTTGGGAACGAGTGGGAGAGAAAGAAAGAGAGAGAGAGAGAGAGAGAGAGAGTGGGGCCCCAGACCACCGACGTTGCGTCTTTGTTTGTTCCCCACATCCTGAATGGGGTTCTTGTTTTCCCAGAACACCCTCTCCTTCCCACCCACCTCCCGCTCCATCACATACCATACCATACCATACCATACCATACCACACCATACGTACCATACCGTACCATACCATACCACACCATACGTACCATACCGTACCATACCATACCATGGCGTACCATAGCATACCATACCATATCACACCTCCAGGGAGGCCCCGCCTGAGCGAGGAGGGTATCGGAATACCATACTATTTACATGGTTTCTTGCCCCTCCCACCCCTCCAGGGAGGCCCCGCCTGAGCGAGGAGGGTATCGGAATACCATACTATTTACATGGTTTCGTGCCCCTCCCACCCCTCCAGGGAGGCCCCGCCTGAGCGAGGAGGGTATCGGAATACCATACTATTTACATGGTTTCGTGCCCCTCCCACCCCTCCAGGGAGGCCCCGCCTGAGCGAGGAGGGTATCGGAATACCATACTATTTACATGGTTTCGTGCCCCTCCCACCCCTCCAGGGAGGCCCCGCCTGAGCGAGGAGGGTATCGGAATACCATACTATTTACATGGTTTCGTGCCCCTCCCACCCCTCCAGGGAGGCCCCGCCTGAGCGAGGAGGGTATCGGAAATACCATACTATTTACATGGTTTCGTGCCCCTCCCACCCCTCCAGGGAGGCCCCGCCTGAGCGAGGAGGGTATCGGAATACCATACTATTTACATGGTTTCGTGCCCCTCCCACCCCTCCAGGGAGGCCCCGCCTGAGCGAGGAGGGTATCGGAATACCATACTATTTACATGGTTTCGTGCCCCTCCCACCCCTCCAGGGAGGCCCCGCCTGAGCGAGGAGGGTATCGGAATACCATACTATTTACATGGTTTCGTGCCCCTCCCACCCCTCCAGGGAGGCCCCGCCTGAGCGAGGAGGGTATCGGAATACCATACTATTTACATGGTTTCGTGCCCCTCCCACCCCTCCAGGGAGGCCCCGCCTGAGCGAGGAGGGTATCGGAATACCATACTATTTACATGGTTTCGAGCCCCTCCCACCCCTCCAGGGAGGCCCCGCCTGAGCGAGGAGGGTATCGGAATACCATACTATTTAACATGGTTTCGTGCCCCTCCCACCCCTCCAGGGAGGCCCCGCCGGAGCGAGGAGGGTATCGGAATACCATACTATTTACATGGTTTCGTGCCCCTCCCACCCCTCCAGGGAGGCCCCGCATGAGCGAGGAGGGTATCGGAATACCATACTATTTACATGGTTTCGTGCCCCTCCCACCCCTCCAGGGAGGCCCCGCCTGAGCGAGGAGGGTATCGGAATACCATACTATTTATATGGTTTCGTGCCCCTCTCACCCCTCCAGGGAGGCCCCGCCTGAGCGAGGAGGGTATCGGAATACCATACTATTTACATGGTTTCGTGCCCCTCCCACCCCTCCAGGGAGGCCCCGCCTGAGCGAGGAGGGTATCGGAATACCATACTATTTACATGGTTTCGTGCCCCTCCCGCCCCTCCAGGGAGGCCCCGCCTGAGCGAGGAGGGTATCGGAATACCATACTATTTACATGGTTTCGTGCCCCTCCCACCCCTCCAGGGAGGCCCCGCCTGAGCGAGGAGGGTATCGGAATACAATACTATTTACATGGTTTCGTGCCCCTCCCACCCCTCCAAGGAGGCCCCGCCTGAGCGAGGAGGGCATCGGAATACCATACTATTTACATGGTTTCGTGCCCCTCCCACCCCTCCAGGGAGGCCCCGCCTGAGCGAGGAGGGTATCGGACAACCATACTATTTACATGGTTTCGTGCCCCTCCCACCTCTCCAGGGAGGCCCCGCCTGAGCGAGGAGGGTATCGGAAAACCATACTATTTACATGGTTTCGTGCCCCTCCCACCCCTCCAGGGAGGCACCGCCTGAGCGAGGAGGGTATCGGAAAACCATACTATTTACATGGTTTCGTGCCCCTCCCACCCCTCCAGGGAGGCCCCGCCTGAGCGAGGAGGGCATCGGAATACCATACTATTTACATGGTGTCGTGCCCCTCCCACCCCTCCAGGGAGGCCCCGCCTGAGCGAGGAGGGTATCGGAATACCATACTATTTACATGGTTTCGTGCCCCTCCCAAGCGGGGCCCCGCCAAAGCGAAGAGGGCATCAAGAAAGTGG
>CAUYUJ010008730.1:30000-38396 GCA_963575745.1 Prorocentrum cordatum | reverse complement strand
CACGACCTCGAAGCTTTGTTCGCGGGCTTCTTGATCGAGCTGGAACTCGCAAGCCTGCGACTCGGACATGGCGGGCCCCCACGCCCCGCCAGGAGGAGACCCCGCCAGGGGGGCGAACGAGGGGGGGGCCCCGCTTCCGTCGACCGAGGCGCCAAGCAAAAACTGAACTTGCGAAGTTGAGGTGCATTCGGCGTCCTCGTTCGAATCTCCGAGCAGCCCCTAGTTCTGCCCTGCTCGTCGGCAAAGATGCGAGGGGCGCGTCTTTCTCTTCCGCGGCATCAGCGCGATTCTTGCTAGACTTGGACCCAGCCTGCGGCGGCATCTTGGGCCTCGGGGCCGAGCGAAGCGCCCGTCAGAGTAGCTGCTGACTGGAACTGCGCAAGACGATGACTAGGCCGCAGCGCGGCCGCCAAGGAACGTCGAGCCGAGCTTCCACGCGCGAGATGAACGGGGCGCTGGCTCCGCTAGTTAGCGCGAAGTCAACGTGAGTTCCTGCTCCTGGCGGGCGCGCGCGCGCTGCAGGGGGCATCTGCGCATCGCGCCATCGACCCGGTCAACGAAACCTACCCGCTGGAAGGTATCGGGGGGGATCTCCGACCCCCGCCGCAATCCACGGGGAACGACGCTGCCGGGGAAGAGCGCCGAGACGAGCGGGCCGAGGGAGAGCGCGCCCGCGGCGTCCTTCGCCCGAGCGGGCGCAACGCGCGACTA
Source organism: Prorocentrum cordatum (assembly GCA_963575745.1). Classification (NCBI taxonomy): domain Eukaryota; class Dinophyceae; order Prorocentrales; family Prorocentraceae; genus Prorocentrum; species Prorocentrum cordatum. Next base: position 37,685 of record CAUYUJ010008730.1, on the reverse strand, counting down.
AGATCAACGGGCGTTCTTTCTGATGGCAAACTACTGCAAGGAACCCGCCCAGAGAAGAGGAACCACCAGCTGTTGGGCCCTTCCACGCCCCGTCGGGATGCGCGAGGGAATGGACTTGGAGGCGCTTCCTGCTGAGGATGCGCCCCCCGCCCCCCCCTTCGTTGGCGCGAACTTGACCTGCCGAGGTCGACCCGTTGCCCGAGCTGCGAGCGGGGTCGCAGATAACTTCGTCTCGGCCCTGCTGGCCAGCGAATTCCAACGAGCAATGTGATCGCTAGATTCGACGCGAGTCTCGCGCGCGGCGGTGACGCTGTAGCTAGAAGCCCTGCCGCTCGTGAGAAAGCCCCGGGGCTTCCTGCTAAGCAGAGTGACTTTGGCAGCAAAATCCATGTCTCACTAGAAGACGATGAGGGCTCTGACCCCGTGGGAGCCGCGCTCGATGCAGTCGGCGACCCTGCGACTGGCTGCTCGAGCGGCCCCCGGGCGTGCATCGCTTGTCTGTGCTGTTTGCCGCCGCCGCTGCCGCCTGAGCTGCCGCGAGCTTGGCCGCGCTGATCCGCTGCGCCTCGGCGGTGATCTCGGCCTCGCCGCTGGGGGCCTGACCGGCTGCGGGCCCCGCTGCGGCTGAGCTGCTGGCATTGCCCGTGGTGGGCTGCGCCTCCTCGCCGCGCGGGTCGCTGCCGCTGCCGCCTCCGTCGGCTGCGCTCCCGCTGGCGCCTGCCGCGGTGCTGCCGTCGTTGCCCTTGCGCTTCTTGGCCGCGCACTGCATGATGGCGCCCTGCGTGTCCTGGCACTTGGAGAGCCACTCTTGGGCCTCGGACGACCCGTTGCCCGCGGAGTCGCGAACGGATCGGAGGTCGGCCTCGATCCGCTTGAGGTTTGCCTTCTCCGTGTCACTGACCTCCACCGTGTCCAAGCCCATGAAGAACTCCTCATCCCAGGAGACGGAGAACAGGGCCTGCCCCTTGGTGCAGGAGCTGGCAGCGGCGCCGTCAACTTCGGGTGCGACTCCATTGAGTTCTGCTTGGGCTTCTCGGCCCTCGCGAGGGTGAGTGCCGCTGCAGCCTTACGCTCTCTAACCTTTTCTACAACCTCACGTGCGCGAAGGAGTGCCTGGACTGCTTGATCATGCTTAGTGGCCGCGTCACGCACTGCTGCAGTGGCCCGCCGTACCGACTTCTCGGGCGTGGTGGCCATCTCGGAGGTGATGCCGTCGTCGGTCTTGAGCTTATGAACGTGGGCTGTGAGGACGGCCTTCGTCCCTGGATCGGTGGTGACTAGCAAGGCCTGCTTGTGAGCCGCCGTCGGAAAACATGCGGTGGCTGCCGAACTCGGCGGTCCTGGAATGAACGCGAGGTAATTGCCGTTCTGGCCTCCCTTGCTGTACTTGGGAATGACCTTTGGGCGATGCAGCGAGATCTCTGCGTAGCACTTCGGACACCGACAACGTTGCTGTAGTTGAACTCGATTCCTCCCTTGCCGGCCGCACTTCTGACATGTAGACCATCCATTGGGAAACGGTTCGGTGCTGTCAGGAGGGGCCGCGTGAGCTTGAGACTTGCTCGCTTGTTTTTTCTTGGCCATGGCTAAGGAGAAAATGTGGGAAACTGCCATCGTTACTCAACCTGTCGGAGCGATGTCAAAACACTGCCGCTTCTGGTGTCCCTCAAACGCCACGGGGAGGCGAGGGCGGGCTCAGAACAAAATGTTCTGAACCGAGACGGCTTGAAAGAGGACGAGGAGGAGGAGAAGTAGGAGGAGGAGGGGGAGGAAGAGGAGGAGGAGGAGGAGGAGGAGGAGGAGGAGTAGGAGTAGGAGTAGGAGTCAAGCTAGCCAGCTCGAGCGAGTCAAGCATGGCATGCCCAGTCCCACCCGCCCTCCCACAACATAAGAAGCAAAGCTGGCACAAATCTGGGGGCCGCGAAGTCCACCGGCCAGTCCGGTTTGGTACGGAGATGCTGGCCGCATGCGGTTGCCGACGGGAACTGGGGCGAGCGCGTGTTTGAATGCCGCGCACGCATTTTCCAGTCGAAGTCGAGAATGGCCCGGTACCACCGCAGGAAGCCAGAGGTGGCCGGAGGAAAGCCCGACGGTCTTGACAGGGACACCCCAAAGCTCAAATTTTTGTGAAAAAAAGCATAGGGTTTTTGAGGTTTTGGGTTTTTGATGTTTTTATGTTGAAATGCTTGCAAAAACACGGTATTCGGTAGGATTCTGACATGAACGCGCGAGTGTGCTCTTTGTATTTTTTTTTGCACAGGATTCGCGGCCTGGGTGCATGACAGAGCATCGCGAGTGCACCGCGCGATGACGTGAAATCGCTGGATTTGACCGAATTCTTAAGATTCCTATGGTTTTCCTATGATTTCAGCAAGAGAGCCCGGGCGGGAAATTTGTACAATTTTTGTGAAAAATCATTGGGTTTTTGATGTTTTTATGTTGAAATGCTTGCAAACACACGGTGTTCGGTAGGATTCTGACATGAACGCGCGCGTGTGCTCTTTGTGGTATTTTTTGCAATGGATTATCGCCGTGGACGACAGGACGTCCATGTCGAGAGGAAAAAATAGGGAAAATGTTGATTTTGTATTGCTTTTTTTACAGGTTAGGGGATGGGGACCCACCCGGATGCGCCTGCTATCTGCCGGCCTGAGAGGCGGGGGAGTAGGAGTATTTTGTAATAAGGAATAAGGATAGGAGTAAGAGGAGGAGGAGGAGGAGGAGGTGGAGGAGGGGTGGTGGGGAGGAGGAGGAGGTGGAGGTGGAGGAGGGGAGGAGGGGGACGCTGCGGTGGACTGAGGCCGGAGGAGGGAGGAGGAGGGTGTGAGGAGGAGGAGGAGGAGGAGGAAGGAGGAGGAGGAGGAGGAGGGGGAGGAGGAAAAGAAGGAGGAGGAGGAGGAGGAAAAGGGATGAGGAGACGCCTGATGGTGGAGCAGTTGTCCGCGCCGACCTGGAGCTCGGCACGGATACCCTGCCCCCTCCTCTTCGCACGTCCTGCGGTGCCGGGGGCGGCAGATCTTGTGGAGCCCATCTCGCCGACCGCCTATGCTCCTCCCACTGACCTTTCGGTTTCGCCGGCTCTCCCTGCTTCGTCTCTGGGCGCCGGCGGATCGCAGCCGCAAGCCTGCTCAGCATGAGCATGCAGCGCACAACCACTTCAATCTGTCTGTTTTGCATCCTCTCGGCGCAGGCCGTCAGCCGGGTTCGGAGGCATCAGCGCTGAGGGCGTTCAGCTTCAGTATCTGCACAACTCAACCGCTATCGACACTCGCCACTACACTTCTCACACTCTCACAAAAAACAGCTTCGAAGGAGCGCGCCGTCCTGAATGGCCGCCACGAACTCGGGTCCGGAGCAGTACTCCTGCAAGCAAATGTGTAACGCTAGCCTCCATAGAAGAACAAACAAACATCATCATCCTTACATGCCCTCCGGCCAAAAAACCCTGCATGCCGCCACGCTGGTCCCGGGCACGCTGTGATGCCTGGCGGAAGGGGGCGAGGAGGGGAGAAGCATGCAGACGACGACGAGCGTCCAGGCGGGAGGTCTAGGGTCGGCGGGGCGGGCGGGCAGGCAGAGAAGGAGCCAGGCGGAGACAGCAGGCAGGGAGCAGGAGGAAAGGAAAGGGAGGGAAGCAACGAGCAGAAGGGGAGGGAGGAAGAAGACGACAAGAGGGGGGGGAAACAACCGCAAGCAGACAGGCCCGGCCAGGGGCCGGGAGAAGAGCCACCCGCGACGAGGCTACGGACCCTACGGCGGCGACCTGGGCGGAGTGGCCGACCGAACCCAACGCGCTACTCTCTGCGTCGTGTGCCGCACCTCGTCTGGGCACATCCGCAACCGTGCCTCGAGGGGAGGAGGAGGAGGAACACGAAAGTCGGAGGAAGAGGTGGAGGAGGAGTGTCCAGGCTGTCTCTCAGGAAATATTGCCATGCTCGTGCCCTACGAATATGTATGATCCAAATGGGTCTGGGCGACTGCCCCCCGTCATGAGGCTTCATGCCCTCTAACCTCCCATGGAATCGCCCCCCTCGTGCACAGCATCGCGAATCCGCTCCTGAGGCCTCCCACCCCACTACTGTGAAACACCGAGCAATGGTGCGCGACCAGAACTAGGCTGGCCTCCCGGGCTCCTGAAGACTTAAAGAAAACGCCCAGGAAGCCTCCAATTAGCCGAAGACGCTTCCTCCTGTCCTCCTCCTTCGGCTGCACGGCATCCGCGTGGCCTTGGCACTAACCTGGAGTGGAGGGGTCGGATCGGCAGCGAAAGCGGAGCCCTTGCGGGACGCCGCCCCAAAGGATGAGCTGGCAAGGTGGCGGACTTGCCGAAGGCAGCTGGATAGAACCACGGACCCAAGCAGATGTTAACGAGTCGGAAGAATGACAGGATGCATGTACGAATGGACGCAGGGAGGGAGAGACAGAAACGGAGTGAGAGAGAGAGAGAGAGATGGATGGAGAGCAGCAGTGCGATAGAGAAGACGGGACGGTCACTGATCAAGTATGTGATGCATGTTGAACAAGTCATAGCAAACATGTAGCTCCTCTAGAGCAGCCAATTCCTTGATTGCTGCATCGACTCCATCGGCATCGTCACCTGAAAGCAAGGCCGGAGACAAGCGGCAACCGCATGGTTCTGAATAGACACCCGGGAGTGATACATATATATAGAGAGAGAGAGAGAGAGAGCGAGAGAGAGAGACAGGAGAAGAGAGACGAAGAGGGAACCTGTACTATTCAGAAATGGCACTCTGTAGTACATTAAACACTTTGGTATGCTATTATTGGTTTGTGTTGCAGCTTGGTGTGTATGCGTGTGCGTATGTTTGTATGTATAGGTGCACGCGTATGTATGTATGTACGTATGTATGTGTATGTATGGTGGTGTGCAAGCGTATGTGCATTCGGGCATACGTACAACAATGTTTTACATACGTAACACGTTCGTACTTATATACACATACATATACCTATAACGTACAAGACTACATTGGCGCTTCGCGCCATGCACCTTGGTCCTTGATGTTTGGCGCGCGGGCGGAAGGGCAGGACGGCAGAACGGCAACTGCAACGGTTGTACCCTCTTGCCTTCTTGCCGACATCGTCTCGGGTCGGGCGAAAGGGGGGGATAGCAAAGGGGGGGTTTGAGAATCAGCTCCCGTAGCTGATTTTCCCGGCGCCTCCCGGCGCCAGAGGCGGCTATGTATAGAGGAATGGGCCCCTCGGTGAGGCCGAAACCAGCTGCATGCAGCAAATGTCGTAACCCCCCCTTTCCCAATCCCCCCCTTTCGCCCGACCCGATCGTCGTTATCAGAGTGAGGGGGCCGAACGGTCATTCACTCTCACTGGGCGCGTGGCTGAAGTGGGGTTCTGCGGTGCGGATTGTTGTTATTGTCGTTGTTCTTGTTGCTGATGCTGCTGCAGTTATCGGTGGTGCTGTTGTTGCTGCTGCTGCTGTTGTGGTCGTCGTTGTCGTTGTTGCTGCTGTTCTTGTTGATGCTGTTGTTGGTGTTGTTGTTGGACTTTCACTACTGAATGATAATTATTATGAATCCCCCCTGCGGTAACATATGTGTTTTTTCAATTGAAGTCACTCCGCTGAACACCCCAGCAGCCCCCGAAAGCGGCAGCAGCTTCGCAGATCACAGCCCCCCAAAGATGACGAGGTCTAGTATGATTCTGGGTGGTGCCTCACTCCGCTGACCCTCCATCAACCCCAAAAGTGGCACCAGCTTCGCCGATCGCAGCCACACAGGGATGGCGAGGTTTCGTCTGTCCCTGGGTGGCGCCTCACTCCGCTGGACCCTCCAGCAGCCCTCAAAAGTGGAAACGCTTTCGCAGATCGCAACCCCCCAAAATATGGCGAGGTCTAGTCTGAGTCTGGGTGGTGCCTCACTCCGCTGTACCCCCCAGCAAGCCTCGACAATTGCGACAGTTTCGCAGGTCGCAGTCCCCTCAGGGATGGCGAGGTCTAGTCTGAATCTGGGTGGTGCCTCACTCCGCTGGACCCCTCAGCAGCCCTCGAAAGTGGCGACGGTTTCGCAGATCGCAGCCCCCCAGGGATGGCGAAGTCTACTGCGAGTCTGGGTGGTGCCTCACTCCGCTGGACCCTCCAGCAGCCCTCGACACTGGTGACGGTTTCGCAGATCGCAGCCCCCCATGGATGGCGGGGTCTAATATGAGTCTGGGTGGTGCCTCACTCCGCTGAGCCCCCCAGCACCCCTTTCGAACGTGGCGACAGTTTCGCAGATAGCAGCCCCACAAGGATGGCGAGGTCAAATCTGAATCTGGGTGGTGCCTCACTCCGCTGAACCCCCCAGCAGGCCCGGAAAGTGGCGACAGTTTCGCAGATCACAGCCCCCCAGGGACGGCGAGGTCTGATCTGAGTCTGGGTGGTGCCTCACTCCGCGGACCCCCAAGCAGCCCTCAAAAGTGGAGAAGTAAAAGCAAGAGGCAAGAGGAGAGGAGGAAGGAAGCGGGAAGGAAGGACGGAAGGAGGTGTGCGACCGCAGTGTTCTATTCAAAACGAGTACCCAACGCAGGCGGGTAGGGAACAACAACAACTAGATCATCGATTGCACTGCAGGCGGCAAAGCTACAAACCGTTGGAAGACTTTGTGCCCAATGGGGGGCGATTCGTTGACCTGCAGGAAATTCGGAGAGGGGGAAAGGGGAGGGGAGAGGGAGTGAATGGGGGGAGGAAACAAACGAAGCCTTCGTGGTTGCGCCATCCTGTGACGGCGATACGCCACTCCACTTCGATTCCTAGCTAATTTCTCTTGAAGCCTGTCGGGCCCACCCCTGCAACTTCCCAGGCTTGAGACTGCACGTCGCTCGTGAACTGCAAGCATGGTCGGCCTCTTACCCGAAAGCTATTCCGTGATCATGGGACCAGATTCGCGTCGCATCCAGCTGCGCAAACCGTGCGTTTGGCAAACCGCTCACAAGCTCCCGGGCGAGCCGGCCATTCAAGAGCAACCGGTTTTGTACCAACACGTCAGGCAAAGTGTGCGCACGTGAGCTGTGCAAGACGCTAGCGTTAATGACACGAGAAACATACGAAGGTGTGATATGGACAACTGTCAGTAAACAACGCGCTTGGTATGCATCTGATTTCGCCTGGTCCGCTCGCAGCAACATGTCCTGTCTAGGCCACCGAGCAAATTAGAGAAGACGCACGCTTCTAACACCTTAATGTCGATTGCTGGCTGAGTTGACGCGGTTCTACACTCAACGTATTTTCAAACAACTGAATTTGCCTGTCCATGGCGCTTGGTCAACTCACTCATAGTCTGGCCGTCGACGCTGTGAACCCACCCAAATCGACAGAACTGTTTTGGCACGGGATGGTTTCGCCGTGAAGCCCTGCAGTGTCGGCTTCAGACTGATCTTGGAAAATATGTTTTTGCCCGCGTTCAGTTCCAATCCCACAGTCTTCCCAATTCGCACGATTGTGTCCAAATGCTGTTGGAGGTGCTCTGGCATCAGTCACCAACCTCGTGTCGTCTGAGTACAATACCTTCTCGGTCACCAAATATGGTTTGGACGCACTTGCCCTTACATTTCCACCTTTATATGATCGACTAATTGCCACAACATCGTCAAAACTATAACAAACAAATGTGGCGACGATGGGCACCGTTGCGCTATCCCTGCTGCCTGTGTACTGCTAGATGCCGCAGAAC
>CAUYUJ010008730.1:0-27500 GCA_963575745.1 Prorocentrum cordatum | reverse complement strand
CCAAGAGCGGCCCAGAGGGGCTTCAGGATCGCGAGACAACGGGGAGCAGCCGGGGGCATGGTGATGAGGGGGAGGGGAAGCGGGGTGGGAGTGGTGGCGGGGAAGGGGATGATGAGGACGGGGAGTGTGGAGGAGCAGATGGTGTGGGGGGGGGGGCAGAGGGGAGGTCAAGAGAGGAGGGTGAGGGGTTGATGGGGGAAGGGTGGGGAGGGCCATGGAGGGGAGAAGGAGGAGTCGAAGGAAGCCAACCTCGCCCCCCCGGGGTTGGACAGGACCCCCCCCTGGCAGAGCGCGCTTCGACCTGAGAACGGCCTCTGGGCCGGACCCGGTGGGCGCAGGCCCGCGGCCACGTGGCGGCCGCAGGCACCCCTCTCGGGAGCCGAGGGAGGGCGACTCGCGGACAGACCCAGCCAGGCGGAGGCTCTCTCAGGCTCCCGGGGGGGCTCCGAGGAGGCCCTCGCTGCATCCCCCCCCGCGGGGCGCGCTCTGGCCACGGTCTCGGGGCGGCTCCGCCCGTGGCGGCGGGGGTCGGGTAGCGGCACGGGCTCCTGGGAGGGAGGAGAGAGGAGAGAGGAGAGAGGAGAGAGGAGAGAGGAGGGAGGAGGGAGGATGAGGATGAGGATGAGGATATGAGGATGAGGATGAGAGGGAGGATGGATGAAGCTGATGATGATGATGATGTTATGATGATGTTGATTGATGATGATGGATGATGATGTGAGGAGGTGGAGGAGGAGGCGGAGGAGGAGGAAGGAGGAGGAGGAGGAGGAGGAGGACGGAGGAGGAGGAGGAGGAGGAGGAGGAGGGGCGGAGGAGGAGGAGGAGGGAGGGGAGGAGGAGGAGGAGGAGGAGAGGCGGAGGAGGAGGCAGGAGGAGGAGGGGAGGAGGAGGAGGAGGAGGAGGGTGGTGGAGGAGGAGGAGGAGGAGGAAGCGAGGAGGAGGATGAGGAGGAGGAGGGAGGAGGAGGAGGAGGAGGAAGTGGATGGAGGAGGACGAGGGGGAGGAGGAGGAGGAGGAGGAGGAGGAGGAGGAGGAGGAGCGGAGGAGGAGGAGGAGGAGGAGGAGGAGGCGGAGGTAGGCAGAGGAGGAGGAGGAGCGAGGGGAGGGGAGGAGTAGGAGGAGGAGGAGGCGGAGGAGGAGGGAGGAGGCACGGAGGAGGAGGAGGAGGAGGAGAGGAGGGAGGAGGAGGAGGAGGAGAGAGGAGGAGGAGGAGGGAGGAGGAGGAGGAGGCGGAGGGAGGGAGGAGGAGGAGGAGGAGGAGGGAGGAGGAGGAGGATGAGGAGAGATGAAGGAGGGCAGCGAGGAGGAGGAGGAGGAGGAGGAGGATGGGAGCGAGGAGGCGGAGGAGGAGGAGGGAGGAGGAGGAAGAGGAGGGAGGAGGGGGAGGAGGAGTGAGGAGGAGGAGGAGGAGGAGGAGGAGGCGGAGGCGGAGGAAGGCGGAAGGAGGAGGAGAGTGGAGGAGGAGGAGGAGGTGGAGGAGGGAGGAGAGAGGTAGGCAGGAGGGAGGAGGAGGAGGGAGGAGGAGGAGGAGGAGGAGGAGGAGGAGGGAGGAGGAGGAGGAGGAGGAGGAGGAGGAGGCGAGGGGGACGGAGGTGGAGGAGGAAGGAGGAGGGAGGGAGGAGGGAGGAGGGAGGGAGGGAGTGGGCGATGAGTGGGCCATTGGGGGCCGATGCTGCTGAGCCCACCCCTCCCCAACGTCATCCCCCGCGGCCTTCGGGTCATGCCCCGGCTCTCCTGCGGCCGTGCCGGACGATGCAGGCCCCCCCCGGCACGCACTCGGTGAGGCGCGGGCGAAGACGCCCGAAAACCCTTCAGACCTCCTCCTCCTCCCTCCCTCCTCCTCCTCCTCCTCCCCTCCTCCTCCTCCTCCTCCTCCTCCTCCTCCTCCTCCTTCCTCTTCCTCCTCCATCCCTCCTCCCTCCTCCTCCTCCTCCTCCTCAGTCCTCCTCCTCCTCCTCCTCCTCCTCCTCCTCCTCCTCCTCCTCCACTGGGCGAGCGGGGGTCGATGCACTCCTCATAACGCTGCCCCTGAAGCCCATTCCCCCCAGCTCTGGTTCTGATTCTTCGCGATGCTGCTCTTCTTTCGCAACGGTGGCCTGGGTCGCTTCGGGGGTATCACTTTCTCTTTGACCACTCGGCATTCGCACCACCTCCAGGAGGTATTCCGTGACATGCTCATCTCGCAGTTGCGGCGAGCTCGCCGTTCAGAATGGCCATTGGTGAGTGCCGCTCCTTTTCTATTGGGAAAGACATCATGACTTTGCCTGTAAGCCAGATCCTCCCTGGCATTGTCCCTGACCCATCCAGCCCCACGGGGCCCCGCGGGCTTTCAGTCCACCGATCCGCCCGCGCCCCGCGCGGCGCCCCCCGCCCCGTGCCCTGTGAAACGTGGCGCCCGCGCTGTGGAGGCGGGCGCGGAGGCGGGCGCGGAGGAGGAGGAGCATGAGGATCAGGATGAGAATGATGATGCTGCTGCTGATGGTGACGATGATGATGATGGCGACGACGACCATGACGATGACGATGACGATGACGATGACGCTGACGCTGACGCTGACGCTGACGCTGACGCTGATGATGATGATGCTGATGATGATGATGATGATGATGATGATGATGATGATGATGATGATGCTGATGATGACGGTGATGAGGAGGATAATGAGGATGAGGATGATGATGATGATGATGATGATGATGATGATGATGATGATGATGAGGAGGAGGAGGAGGAGGAGGACAAGGGCGGCGACGACGACGGCGGCGGCGGGCGGCACCGACGACGACGACGACGACGACGACGACGGCGACGGCGCTGGCGACGGCGGCGGTGGCCGCCATCCCAGCGTTCCGACCCCTGGAAAGCAGCTGCGACACCGAGAGCCCGCGCTCGACAGGGCGGCGCGGCGAACAGCCAGAGCCACAAACCAAAGCCCGTGCGCGACCAAATCGACTGCAAATGGCTCCCTCCTCCTCCTCCTCCTCCTCCTCCTCCTCCTCCTCCTCCTCCTCCTCCTCCTCCTCCTCCCCCTTCTCCTCGCCTCCTCCTCCTCCTCATCTTCCACGGCCTCCGTCTCCGCCCACTTCGTCGCCGACGTCGTGGTCCTCTTCAGGGTCGGCGGCACCGGCCGCCAGGCCTTCGCCCAATCGACTGCAGATGGCTCCGCAGACCCCCCCGACCATAATGAGAGGGGGAGACCGCTGTGTTGGGATCTCGTGGTGCGCCTCTCGGGGGCCTCTGGGAGGCAGTTTTGAAGCCTCTTGGGGGCCTCTTGGGATCTTTTTGGGGCCTCTAGGGGGCCTCTTGGGGGCTCCTTGGGGCCTCTGGGGAGCCTCTTGGGGCCTCATGGGGCCCTCTTGGGGCCTCTCGGGGCCCGCTCGCGGCGGAAAACTTAAGTTTGAATTTTTGGGCGCCCTCTTGGGCCTCTCTTGGGGCCGTCTTGGTGCTCTCTTGGGCCGCCTTGGGCGCCTCTTGGGCGGTCTTGGAGCCCTCCTGGACCGTGTTGGGGCCTTCTTGGGGGCCTCTTGGGCAGTGCTGGGGCGATCTAGGGAGCCTCTTGGGCTGTGTTGGAGCGTGGGGAAGCGGAAAAAGCGAGAAGGCCAAAAACATAGAAAAAACACACGGGAAAATGAACCATGTTAGCCTCTCGGGGCTCTCTTGGGAGGCCTCTTGGGGGTCTCTTGGGGCGTCTTGGAGGCCTCTTGGGCAGTCTTGGGCCCATATTGGGCGTTTTGGGCCGATCTTTGGGTGTCTCGGGGCCCTCTTTGGCCGTCGTGGGGGCTTCTTTTTTCGCGTCGGACTCGCAGGACAGACCTGCCTGGGGGGTCCAGGAGGACCGGAGATCCACGGAAGGGCTCTGCAGGAGCGCCCCAGAGGCTCGGGGAGGCCGAAATTCGTTTGGGGGGATGGGGGGGCACCGTGTGCCGCTTTTCCGGGGTCCCTGGCCCTGTAAAAATATATAAATAGGAATATATATAATATATATATATATATATATATATATATATATATATATATACGAGACTGCATTGGCGCCTCGCCGCAATGCAGCCTTGTTCCGAACCCTCCCCCGCAAAACAATAAAGCTTGCTTGGGCAGGGGGGACCTCGAGGCCTGGACGGGCGACGGGCTCATTTTTCTGATGTCCCTGGTGCTGCTGACACCGCGTTCGCCCGATGCGCTTGCGCGCTTGTGCGCAGGAGTGGGGAAGGAATGATGATTTGTTTCACGCGCGAAGGTCCTTGGAAGAAGTAAGGAGCGTTCCCATGACGCGCCGAAAAAGCCGCAGTAGTTCCAAACAACTCGATGTTCGGTCGCTTCCTGAATGCCTGGAGGGCCCCAGGCACTCAGAAAACCTTCGATCGTCGAACTTCAAGTCTAGATCCATTGACTGTCTCTCTCGATCGAGGAACTTAAATCTCGAGCCTCAAGCGTGGAACCAAGATGGTCGGGTCAGCCTGGTTTACTTGGTAGGAGAACGCCGTCTGGGCGTTTTGGGGGCCTTCTTGGGCCGTCTTGGGGAACTAGGGCCCTCCAGATGTCTTCTGAAGCCATCTAGGGCCCTCTTGGAGGCCTTCAGTGGCCTTCTTGGGGGTCTCCCGACAAGTTTTCGTGGGTCTCTCTTGGGAGCCTTCTTGGGGGACCGTGGGCTTCTTGTGGGCAATATCGGGGTTCTCTGGGGCAGTCTTGGGGCTCTTTTGGGCCGTCTTCAAGCATTCTGGGGGGCCTCTTGCGCCGTCTTGGGGCGATGTCGGAGGCCCATTGGGCCGTCTTGGACGCTGCGCAGACCCCAAAAGCGGATGACACAAGGTATGTGTGTGTGTGTATATATATATATATATATAGATATCTATCCCTGCGAGAATGGGACGATGTTTGCTTGTTCGGGGCTCTCTTAACGGCCTCTTGGGGCGTCTTGGGGGCCTCCTGGGCCGTCTTCAGACCATCGAGGTTCCTCTTGGAGCGGTCTTGTGTTGTCTTGGGTCTCTCTTGCGCCTCTCCGATGACCCCTCTGATCGCTTTATATGCTCGCAAAGCCCGGCAAGGCGCCCTGGGAGGCCCGGAAAGGCAAGTGGACCTTTTCCAAGGGCGTCCAGGGGGCCGCCAAGACGTCCGAAAGGGCGTCTGGGGCGTCCATGCGGGGGGTCCGTTGTAGAGGGGTAAAAATCATGTAATATATACATATATACATACTAGAACCATCGCGCGCGCTTCGCGCGCGCTCAGGTTCTAGCCCAGGCCGGGGGGGCGCTGGGCGATCTTGGACAACGTTATCAAGCACAGGCGCGCGACGGCATCTGAGGAACTTCTGGGGTGTTCCGCATGCTTCGTCAACTGGCTGTTGGAGGCACCTCTTGGGTGCTTCTTGGGGGGGCGTCTGAGGGTCCCTTGGGGGCATCGGTTCTGCAATCTGTCTGAAGCCGTCATTGGCCGTCTTGGTTGCGTGGAGGCCCGACTTGAGGCCACCTGCGGCCAGATTGAGGCAATCGGGAAGCCCCCTGGGGGCCTCCTGGAAGCAGTTTTGACGCATCGAGGGCACTTTTGGGCTAATGTAAAACCTCTTGGACGTCTCCTAGAGGCCTTTTGGGCCCTCGGGAAGCTTTTGAGGTCCTCTTGCGGCCTCCTGTGGGCCTTTTGGGGGGAACGCTCTGCTGTTGGGTCGCGTTCCCCTTCTTGGGCCTCTCTTGGGGCTCTTGGGGCCCTCTCGGGCCGTCTTGGGCGCCTCAAGCACCGTCTTGGGGCCCTCGCGGGCCGTCTTGGGGCCCTCTTGGAGGCCTCTTCCTCTATATTGGAGCGGTATTGGAAGCCTCTTGGGCCGTCTTGGAGCATCGGGATGCCAAAAGGCAGAAAAAATTAAAACCCGTCAAAGCCCAATCGTAAAACAATGAGTTGTGCCTCTTGGGGCCACCTTGGGAGATCTCTTGGAACCTCGTCGGCCCTCTTGGGAGCTTCTTGGGGGCCTCTTGGATCCGATTGGGGGCCTCTTGGGACTTCCCGAGAACCTCTCGGGGTAGAAAGCTCGGATTCTCAGTTCGTGTTTCCCTTCTTGGGCCTCTCTTGGGGCCGTCTTGGGGCCCTCTCGGGCCTTCTTGGGCGCCTCAGGCACCGCCTTGGGGCCCTCGTGGGCCGCCCAGGGCCCTCTTGGAAGCCTCTTCGGCTATCTTGGAGCTGTCTTGGAGGCCTCTTCCTCCTCCTCGCCCCCCTCCTCCTCCTCCCACTCCAGCTCTCTCTCCTCCTGATCTTCCTCCTCCTCCTCCTCCTGCAGCGTGTTCCGGAAGGCTCCCGCAGGAACATGCTGTGCACAAGTGCTGTCACTGCTCCCGCCACAGTGCCCTGGGCGGTGGGTCAGAGGCCTCATTGGTGTTGGTTTGACCCTCATGGTTGGCCTGTCGGGGACGTCGTGACGGCAGCTTCGCAGCTTCTCGGTAGCGGTTTTGGGACCGTTGTGGGGCCTCCTTGGGGCTGTTTTGTGGCCTCTTTAGGCATCGTTTGGGCCTCCTGGGTGCCTCTTGGGGGCCTCCTGGGGCCTCTTGGGGGCTCCTTGGGGCCTCCTGGGGCACTCTTCACGCGGGAGGGTCGAATTTTGGAGTCGTGGTCCCCCTCTTGGGCGCATCTTGGGGCTGTCTTGGGGCGCATCTTGGGGCTGTCTTGGGCGACTCTGGGACCGTCTTGGGGCCCTCTTGGGCCGTCTTGGGGCGCTCTTGGGAGCCTATTGAGCCGTCATGGAACGTCGGACAGCCGAAAAGGCTGGAAGGCCAAAATCGTTCGAAAACCTTCGTAAAATTAACGATGTCGGCCTCTTGAAGCGCTGTGGAGAAGCGTCTTGAAGCGTCGTGGAGTGCCTCGGGGGGCCTCTCGGGCCGTCTTGGGCCTACCTTGGGCGTCCTGGAGCGGTCTTTCGGCGACTCGGGGCCCGCTTGGGCAGTCTTGGGAGCCTCTGGAAGCACTCCTGGACTATTTTGGACCTCCCCGCCCGCCCGTCCTCCCACGGGGGGTCGGAGGCGGCGGCCTCCGAGGCCCAGGACGCGGAAACCCTGTAAAAACTGCCAAAGAGAGTTCGAAGAGGGCGCCAAGACGGCTCAAGTGGGGTTCAGGAGTGACCTAGAGGCCCCAAAGACAGCCCAAGAAGGCTCCAGGACCGCTCCCAGAAAGGGCTCACAGGGGTACCCGACCTGACATTTCCAGCCTTCCTCCCCGAAGAGAGCCCTAGGAGACCCCAAAAAGACTCCCCAAAGCATCCAGAATGCCCCAAGAGGCCCCCCATAGGCCCCCAAGAGGCCTCCAAGAGGCCCCCAGGAAGCCGAATATGGTCCGCAGACAGTCCCCCAAACCGCCCAAGACGGCCCAAGAGGCATCCAAGAGGACCCCCAAGAGGGCCCGCAGAAGCAAAAATGGCCCCATTCCCTTGGGAAAACGTATATGTTTATAATATTCGCCCAGAGGCCTCCAAGCTCGCGCCAAGACGTCCAAAGAGGGTCCCAGAGGGCCCCAAGATCGCACCAGACGGCCAAAGAGAGTTCCAAGAGGGCCCCAACACGGCTCAAGTGGGGTTCAGGAGTGACCTAGAGGCCCCGAAGACAGCCCAAGAAGGCCCCAGGACCGCTCCCAGAAAGAGCTCACAGGGGTACCCGATCTGACATTTCCAGCCTTCCTCCCCGAAGAGAGCCCTGGGAGACCCCAAGAAGGCCCACCAAAGCATCCAGAATGCTCCAAGGGGTCTCCCACAGGCCCCCAAGAGGCCTCCAAGAGGCCCCCAGGCAGCCGAAGATGGTCCGCAGACAGCCCCCCAAACCGCCCAAGACGGCCCAAGACCCGAGGGGCGACCGGGGCGGGGACGGCGGCGTCGACGACGACGACGCCGACGACGGCGACGCCGCCGACGACGGAGAATTCTCTCTGGGATCCGAGGGCCTCTGCGCTGGCCCGGGGCGTGACGTGCCGCCGCAGGAGGGCCACGGTGCGCATGGCGTCCAGGAGGCAGTTTTCTTGGACCGGCGGCGGCGGCGGCGGTCCGAAGCGCGGCTCGTCCGCACCGCACCGTCCGTTGTGAGGTTCCTCGGGGCTGTTTGGGAGCCTCTTGAAGCCTCTTTTGGGCCTCCTGGGACCTCTTGGGGGTCCCTCTTGGGGTCCCTTTGGGGCCTCCCGGGGCCCTGTGGAGGCGGGAGGCTCGAATTTCTGGTTCGTGGATGTTCGTGGTTCCCCTCCTGGGGCCCTCTTGGGGCCGTCTTGGGTCTCTCTTCGCCCGTCTTGGGCGCGTCTTGGGCCGTCTTGGGGCCCTCCAGAGCCGTCTTGAGGCCCTCTTGGAGGCCTCTTGGGCGTCTTGTGTCCAAAACCTTCGTAAAATGAGCGATGTTGGCCTCTTGGGGCCCTCTGGGGGGGCCTCTTGGAGGCCTCTTGGAGCGTCTTGGGGGCCTCTTTGGCCGTATCTTGGGCATCTTAGGGCCCTCTTGGCGCCCTCTTGGGCCTCTTGGAGCCTGCTGAGCCCGTCGTGGAGCGCTTGGGGCACTCTTGGGCCGCCTGGGCTGCTCCAGGGAGGCTCCAGGCCCCCCCCGTCCCGCCATGGGGGGTCGGGGCACCTGTCCTGGGCCCCCCGCCTCGCCCCCAGGGATACATATATGTTTGTGTACATACACATGTATATTATTCACGCGTGTGTGCTGTGTGTGTGTATGTATGTATGTATGTATGTATGTATGTATGTATGTATGTATGCATGTATGTATGTATATAATTATAGTCTAATATGAATGCATGAACGGATGTGTATGCATACATCCATACTCTCTCTCTTTATTTATATGTGCCTGCATGCATGCACATCTATGCATGTGTATATATTGGTGTATGCATGTATGTATGTATGTATGTATGTATGTATGTATGTATGTATGTATGTATTTCTGTTTGTATATATATATATGTACATATGTACACAAACGTGAATATATATACAAAGAACTATGGCTCGATGTTCAATTCTATCTTCCTGCCCTTCCGCTTGTACGCCAAACTTCACGCACCAAGGTGCATGGTTCGAAGTGCCAATGCAGTCTTGTACATGTCTTTGAAATTTTGTACGCAGGCGGAATAGCAAGAAGGTCAAACCGACAATTTAGCCATAACTCCTTGTTGCTTTTTCCGGCATCGCCGCTATAATAATGTTATTCGTTATCCTTCCTCCATGCTTCATTTTCCTCATTTTCGCCATGCCCTGCGCATTCTCCCCATCCTCCTCAGCTCTTTTTTGCGGAGGCTTCTCCTTGGAGAGCCTCTAAGGCCCTCACAAAAATTGTTTCAGGCTTTCTTAGAGGCCTTCTGGAAGCCTCCTGGGCGTATTCTGAGGGCCTCTGGGGACTTCCTCGGGCCACCCTGCCTCCAACCGCGGTCTCCCTGAACGACCGGGTCACGATTTGGAATGCTTCGGAGGGTGTCTTGGGGCCATCTTGGGCCGCCATGGGGCTCTCTGAGGGCCATCTTGGACCCGTGTTGTGCCGTTTTGGGGCTCTCTTGGACTGCCTGGAAGCCCTTTCGGATGGTTGTGGGGCGATTTTGGAGCCTCCCCGGCGGCTTCGGACGCCCAGAAGACCGCCGTCTTGGAGCGTCGGGAAGCCGAAAAGAGGATAACCCCCAAATCCACCAAAAACCAACACAAAACCAATGATTTTTGCCTCTTGGGGCCTTCTTGGGAGTGCTCTTGGAGGCCTCTTTGGGGCCGTCCTGGAGGCCTCTTGGGCCATCTTGAGGTTACGTCGGTCACTCTTGGAGCGCTCTTGTGCTTTCTTGGGGGTCTCTGGGACGTCTCCGATGACCCCCCTGATCGCCCTAGGTGTGCTGGGAAGGCTTGGCAAAACGCTCTGCGAGGCCCGGGGGGGCCGCTTCGAGGCCCGTCTGGAGGGTCCCAAAGTCCCAGATCCCTGGAGTCCGTTTTTTTTTTGGGGGGGGGGGGAGGGGTTTTCCCCGCGCCCGGGCTTGTAAAATATAAGAAGAGGAATATCAGCCAGCGTTGACTCCAAATAGATAGAAGGACAGGAGGAGGACGAGATGCGGATGGGAGGAGGACGAAAGGAGGACGGGAGCAGGACGGGAGGAGCAACATCAAGCAAACGCAAGCAAGCAAGCGGAAGCAAGCAAGAACAAGCGAGCAATAACAAGCAAGTAAGAGCCAGCAATCAAGTGCAAGCAAACAAGGGCAAGCAAGAGCAAGCAAGCGAGAGCAAACACGCATAGTAATCCATAGGCATAGGCGTAGGCATAGGAGTAGGCATAGGATTTAGGGGGAGGCATAGGCATAGGCATAGGCATAGCCATAGGAATTAGGGTTAAGTCGGGCCTTTCCCCCTACAGGGGGATTTTCGACGAAAAAGAAAACATACCCCAAAAATGCCCCCCAAAGGGCCAAACATACTAAAAAAAAATAGTCCTCAAACTATTTTTGGACTATGTTTTGACTATTTTGGGGGTATTTTTTTCGTCGAAAATCCCCCTGTAGGGGACAGGCCCGACTTAAAATTAGGGGGGGCATCGAAATAGGGGGGGCAACGGACCAATCAGTAAGGTTTGAGTTAGAACTCCTATAGGGCAAGCTCATTTGGATCATGTATGTGTGTAATTGTGTGTAAGTGCACGCATATGTATATATATATATACATATACACAGATGTCTATACATATATATATATATATATATATTATATACAAGACTGCAATGGCGTTTTGCGACATGCACCTTGGTCCTCGAGGCTTTGTTTATGTTGGTCGTTCGCGCCATCCCGAGTGGCCTTGGAATTTGGCCCCTTCCCCGCGGTGGTTTCCCGAGGTCGTCGAAAAGTCGGGCGGTCCGTGGCCCTTCCCGGGCTCGGGGGGCTTCCGAAAGGCGCAGGGTGAAGGGCGAACGATAGGAGGGAGGGAATCTCGGGGAGCGAGGAGAGGGAAGCGGATGTGGGGGAGGACGAGTGGTGGAACGGCAGAAAGAGGAGGAGGAGGAGGAGGAGGAGGAGGAAGAGGAGGAGGAGGAGGAGGAGGAGGACCCAGAGGAGGAGCAGGAGGAGGGAAAGCGATGGCGCCGAGGGGGGACGGCGCAGAATTTCGGTTGTGCCGCACCGAAGAGCGCTGTCCAGAAGCCAATGGCTACGGATTGATGTGTACGTACAAGCTTGCAGAAATGGTGTACGTCCACGCTTGCAGACATGTCTGGCAGTGGATGACGACGAACGGCCTTCGTAGGCCCGCACATTGCCCGCTCCTGGCTCAGGTGCCCCAGTGCGCAATACGAAGTAATGGCAAACCACGCGAATGAATGCCAAGCAAGCCGACGCAATGTCAATCAATGCCCCGAAGTACAAAGCAATGCCAAGCCGAGGATGTCATGTTGCAGCGGGTCGCAACAGGGCACGCGAAAGTAAGCAATTCTTAGGGAATGCACCGAATCCCGGGTTCGCAACTGATTTCCGGGAAATGTGGTTGCGAACCTGGGATTCGGATCAGCTTGGTGGAAAACACCGTGTGGGCCTTGTTGGAGCCCTGGTGGGCCGGCTTGGGGCGCTCTCGAGTCGTCCTGGGGCCATCTTGGGCCGTATTCGGAAGCTTGGGCCCTCTAGGGATCTTACAGGGGCTACTGGGCACTCCTGGTGGCCTCCCATGGCCTTCTTGGGCTTCTCTTGGGGGCCTTGTGAGGGCCTGTTGGGTTTCCTTTTGGCCCGTTTGGGGCTCCCTTGGGCAGTCTTGGGGCCATCCAGGCCGTCTAGAGGCACTCTTGAACTTGGGCCAGGGCGATACCGGAGGCCTTTTGGCTGTTTTGGGCGCTGCTGAGACCCGAGCAGTGAATATGCTGAAAATTCACGTTTCCCTAAAGGAATGAAGCGATTTTTGCGTTCTGGGAGTCCTGTTCAGGGCCTCCTGGGCCGTCTTGGGGGCCTCTGGAGGCCATTTGGGTCCTTCGTGGAGCGCTCTTGTGCTATCTTGGGTCTCTCTTCGGCCCCTCTTATTAGCGCTCTGATCGCCTGGGGTCTGCTGGCAAGACCAAGCGCCCTGGGAGGTCCAGGACGAGCCGGTGGGCCTTTGGCCGGAGGGCCCCGAAACCCCAGATCCTGGGGGTCCGGTTTTGGGGTGGGGTGGGGGGGATGGTCCCATCCCCCTGGCTTGTAAAAATATAAGAAGAGGAATATGTGTGTATGCCCTGACTTCGGATCCGCCGTACTTTGGTTGACTTTCTGGCTTGGAATTGTGTCGGAAATGCACCCCGAACGATGCGAAACAGTATGGCGGAAATGTCCACCTCAGGGAGAGACAGCGCGGACACTTCCGCAGAGGTGTGGCGAGAACAGCGACGGGACAGTGGGGCGGAAATCGGCATCAAAGGAGCTCGATCAGCAGGGCGGAAATTCCCGCCCCACTTGCGAAACCCACCTAAGTACGGCCGAGCCGAAGTCGGGGATATGTGTGTGTGTGTGTGTGTGGCGGCTCCTGTCCAAGGCGCGTACCTTTTCGTGTGCAAGCTCTTCGGCACCGCCTGCACCCCGCGCCCTCCGGCCGCCGGAGGCCCCCCGCCCGCCTGTGCTCTGTCTCCCCAAGTGGTGCTTTGCGCGCCCCGCCCAGCTCGTCACCAGAAGAGGCCCGCCCTCGACCCGCAGGACCAAAAAGTCAGGAGCGACAAAAGGACGTACACGTACATGAATTCACGCTGGTTTCGAGAGTACGCATAGCGCAAATGTTCGTATAAGGCGGCAGGTCTCGCGGATCGAGGGGCCGTGTTCATGTACATAGCTGGGCGCGTACGTCCTTTGTGGGCTCCCTAAAAAGTGTGTGTGTGTGTGCGTGTGTGTGTGTTTGTGTGTGTGTGTGTTTGTTTGTGTGTGTGTGTATGTTTTTGTGTGTGTGTATGTGTGCGTGTGTGTGTGTGTGTGCGTGTGTGTGCATGTGTGGACCCTCTGCCCTGACTCCGGATCCGCCCCACTTTGGGGAAATTCGTAAGTATAGGGCTTGGAATTTCCGCCCTATACTTTTCAGGCCCCACGGATGCCAATGTCCGCCCCACTTTTCTGCTGCTGTTTCTGCCCTGCTTCTGCGGATTTCCGCCCTACTTTATGCTGGGTGCAGGAATTTCCGCCCTACTTTTCAAGCCCCACTGATGCCAATGTCCGCCCCACTTTTCTGCTGCTGCTTCTGCCCTACTTCTGCGGATGTCCGCCCTGCTTTGATGCTGGGTGCAGGAATGTCCGCCCTATACTGTTTCGGCCTCATATAAGTGGATTCCCGACGCAGTTTTATGCTGGAAAAAAAACCAAAGTAGGGCGGATCTGGATCGGAGATGGACAGACCCCCTTTAGCAAACCGTGGTTTAGTGAAAACGACCTGAGGCCCAAACTTGGCGGGCGCAAGCCTGGAAAATAACGGCCACGACGCCCTCTCGAAAACCGAAAACGGACGATTCACTAATCGACGTGTCACTGTTGGGGGTTCTGTCCACCCCCGATGATGCCAATGTCCGCCCCACTTTTCTGCTGCTGCTTCTGCCCTACTTCTGCGGACTTCCGCCCTACCCTTGTGCTGGGTGCAGGAATGTCCGCCCTGCTTTTTTGGCCTCATGTAGGTGGATTCCCGACGCAGTTTTATGCTGGAAAAAAAAACCAAAGTAGGGCGGATCTGGAGTCAGGGCCGACGCTCCAGCAAAAATGGGAGCGGCGGGATTCTTGGCCGATCTCGGCCTCCAGGGGCCCTCGCTGGGCCTCGGGAGCGTCAAGCAGCGACTCGCGAGGCCCTCTTCCTCCTCCTCCTCCTCCTCCTCCTCCTCCTCCTCCTCCTCCTCCTCCTCCTCCTCCTCCCTGTCTCTCGTCACAGGGAGTCAGGGTGGCCAATATCACGGGCACCTCCCCGCAACTTTTCAGCGACCGGGGCTCCGCGGCGCGCGTACGGGGCGCCGCGCGCCGACCAGGGCGGAGGGGCAGCGCCGCCGGCCCGAGCCGCCAAGCTTCGATGGCTGCCCACGCCGGCGGGTTGCTGAAACACCTCGCGAGGGCCGAAACAGCTGGTGAACTGCGTCCCCAGACCCCCTCGAGTAATGAAAAAATCATGACGGCAGGTTTTTCCTAATTTTCGGCCTCCTGGGGCCCTCACCGGGCCTCGGGAGCGTCAAAAAACGACTCAGGATGCAAAGCCGGTCATGGGGAAAGGGTCGGGACCTCTGGGGGTCGACGTAATGAAAAAATCATTACGTCGGGGGTCTGGGTCATGAGGCACCGAGCCCTGAGCGGTGCCGGGCGGCGCTTTCATCGCAGTCCGCCGCGCAGAGACACAGACAAGGATGGAAAAGAGGCCTCGCTCGCGTGCCCTGAACACCATCGACTGCGCGCAGGAGTGACCCTGGGTAAGAGTGGCCTTTGGTGCGCGGCCTTTTGGGGACCGCGGGGGGACCAAACACAAGCGCCCAAGACGCTGCCATCGCATCGCGTTTGGCGACCAGGGGAACCAGAGGTCACTCCGGCGAAAGGCCACTCCGGCGAAAGGTCCCTCCGGCGAAAGGTCCCTCCGGCGAAAGGTCACCCCTTGGGCCCGCGCCAGAGGTCACTCTGGCGAAAGGTCACTCTTACGTCCAATCGAACACAGGGCCGCGGGCAGGCAGCTACAGGGGCGCGCCGAGCCTGCGGCGAGCGCTGGGCACCCCGAGGCCCGCCGCGGTGCGGCCGGCTGCCGCGCGAGGACAGGCGCCGCGGCGGTTGCGCTCTGGCATGTGCTGCGGCAGCTCCTCCTCCTCCTCCTCCTCCTCCTCCTCCTCCTACCTCCTCCTCCTCCTCCTCCTCCTCCTCCTCCTCCTCCTCCTCCTCCTCCTTCTCCTCCTCCTCCTCCCCCTCCTCCTCCTCCTCCCCCTCCTCCTCCTCCTCCTACCTCCTCCTCCGGGCAGACCCGGCTCGGCGCAGCGTGCGCTTGCGGGGGCCATGCGGGGCGCTCGTCCGCCGACCCACCCGCGGGGCCACCGAGCGGCGGGGCTCCGAGTCGTGGTGCTCACTGGCCGAGCTGTCCCGTGTCCTCACGAGGCCTACGAAGGTGTGTGGCGCGTGCTGTGCGCGTGCGTGTGCGTGGTTCGTGCGCGCGTGCGTGTGCGTGTGCGTGTGCGTGCGCGTGTGTGCGTGCGCGTGTGCGTGTGCGTGTGCGTGCGCGTGCGCGTGTGCGTGTGTGTGTGTGTGTGTGTGTGTGTGCGTGTGCGTGTGCGTGCGCGTGCGTGCGCGTGTGCGTGTGCGTGCGCGTGTGTGTGTGTGTGTGTGTGTGTGTGTGTGCGTGTGTGCGTGCGTGCGCGATGCGCTCTTCAGCCTCCTCCTTGCAGGCGGCCCGCAGCCACGAGAGCAGGCGGCGCGCCGGAGCGTGGAGCCTTGGGGCCGGGCGAGGGGCCTTCGGGGGTTCGGGGGTAGGGTTGTGGATGCCATGACAATGGACACCCCAACAATCCTATCATTGAATTAGAGATGCGTTCAACATGTGTAAAGCATGTTCTAAAAAAGTGTCAAGCATGTTTTTAATATGTTCGGAGGTAGGATTGTGGATGCCACGACAATGGACACTCCAACAATCCTATCACTAACTACAGACTTGTTTAAAATGTGTAAAACGTGTCCTAACGAAGTGTCAGACATGGCTTTAATAGATCCAAGATTTTTCTGAAACATCTCTCAGACATCTGGAACTTCTTTGGCAGCATGCTTCCTCTCCGGCAGTCGACCAGTCGACTTCCACAAAGGTAGGGGGGCAATGGGGAGAAGCAGAGGCGCGGGACCGTCGAGAGCAAACATTGCGACCAAAGCTGGGGAAACCACAGGGTTCTCCTGGCGTGCGGTCTGACTCAGGTTTCGAGGCGAATCCAGCGGTGCCGACTGCGGCCTCCACGGAGGCCCGAAAAGAGGAAAAAACGGGCGAGGGGGTAGAGGTACGGCTACCTTTTCCTTCTCTGCAAAGCGCCCCCCCCCCCCCCAACAAAAAAAAACACGAAGATCCGATCGAACTGGCCTGGGTGGAGGCAATGACAAAACCGGTGTACGAACACTGGTCCCCCAGAGGTCTGGGGGACTCCCGCGCCGCCCACCGCAGCGCTTTCGCGCGGATGACTAGCTACAGCTCTCCACGTCCGCTGCCCGCCGGAAGGCCTCTGCCTCGCCTCTCGCCCTCTGCCTCGCCCTTCGCCTCCTGCCCGCGCAAAGTGCAAAACACCGAGCTCCCGTGCAGCGCCGACTGGACATGCAAGACCTCGCCAGATCTGATGCGGGTGAAACTCGATCTAGTAGGTGAGACTGCGAGCGCGAGGTAGCGCCCATCACTTATTGCCAAGTGCGAGCTGCAGAGGACGTGTGCAAATCTCATCTTGCACGTCCCGAGCTCGAGAAAGGGTGTCAAATAAACACGTCCGCCATGCAGCTAGAGGACGTCAGCGCGCTCTCCCGCGCGGGCAGCTCGCGACGAAACACCTCGCTGGTGTCCCGGGGCACATCCGCGCGGCTCGCCTTGGGAGATGCGTCTTTTTCCAAAGTAGGTGCTTCGCTACACGAGGGCATCCCAACTATGGCCCCAATGGCACGAGCGCTGTCTGTCTGGGGACCCAACCAAGCTGGGCCACCCTCGCGCATCTCCTCCCTCCGCGTGTAGATCCATGCACGGCTTCAGTGGCACGGGCGCGTACTGACCGCGGACACAAACTGGCTGAGACCTCGTGCACCTCCACCCCGCCATCTGGAACCCCAGCTGCGGCCCCCCCTGACTCCGGATCCGCCCTACTTTGGGGAAATTCGTAAGTAGGGCTTGGAATTTCCGCCTTACTTTTCAAGCCCCACTGATGCCAATTTCCGCCCTACTTTTCTGCTGCTGTTTCTGTCCTACTTCTGCGGATTTCCGCCCTACTTTATGCTGGGTGCAGGAATTTCCGCCCTACTTTTTCGGCCTCAAAAAAGTGGATTTCCGACGCAGTTTTATTCCCCATATCCTAAGGATTGGGGTTCTTGTTATTACTCTGACGCCTCCCACGCGCGGACTCCTTCCTCCTTCCTCCCGCTCGCGCCTCCCTCCTCCCAATGATAATCACCAGATAAGACAAGACAAGATAAGATACTACAATGTAAGATAAGATAGCACAATATATGATAAGGCAAGATAAGATATATGACAAGGTAGGATAATAGATAAGATAAGACAGCCTATGGAATAATAAGATAAGACATAATGAGACCGTATTTTTCCAGCGGGGAACGTCTGCTACTATCTGACAGGGTTATAACACACAGCTGGGACGACGTGAGATCGTTAGAATCACACGTCCAAGGCATTCTGCAAAGTATAATGGAAGTAAGGGATGGGAGAACATTGTTCGAAAGGGTGGGTGCCTTTGATGCTTGAGCCCGAGCGGTTGCGATGAGCAACGCGAGGGGCAAAGCCTGGACACGACACCCGAAAAACCTTTCTCATCATTCCCGTGCACGCACTAACATAATGAGACCGTATTTTTCCAGCGGAGAACGTCTGCTACTATCTGACAGGGTTATAACACACAGCTGGGACGACGTGAGATCGTTAGAATCACACGTCCAAGGCATTCCAAACATCCCGAATAGAAAAAGGGTTGACAGGGGCGAAGGAGGGGAAGAGAGGAGGGGAAAAACCGAAAACAAAGCCAGGCATGGGCCTCATTGGGCCTTGGTACGAACGGGGCCGCCTGAGTTGTACGAGCAGGAAGCGTGCTTCTTAGCGGCAAGAGATCTAGCCAGAGCAGTGGCAAGGCGAGAGGGGATATGTGTGTGTGTGTGTGTGGCGGCTCCTGTCCAAGGCGCGTACCTTTTCGTGTGCAAGCTCTTCGGCACCGCCTGCACCCCGCGCCCTCCGGCCGCCGGAGGCCCCCCGCCCGCCTGTGCTCTGTCTCCCCAATTGGTGCTTTGCGCGCCCCGCCTAGCTCGTAACCAGAAGAGGCCCGCTCTCGGACCCGCAGGACCAAAAAGTCAGGAGCGACAAAAGGACGTACACGTACATGAATCCACGCTGGTTTCGAGAGTACGCATTGCGCAAATGTTCGTATAACGCGGCCGGTCTCGCGGATCGAGGGGCCGTGTTCATGTACATAGCTGGGCGCGTACGTCCTTTGTGGGCTCCCTAAAAAGTGTGTGTGTGTGTGCGTGTGTGTGTGTTTGTGTGTGTGTGTGTGTTTGTTTGTGTGTGTGTGTGTATGTTTTTGTGTGTGTGTGTGTATGTGTGCGTGTGTGTGTGTGTGTGCGTGTGTGTGCATGTGTGGACCCTCTGCCCTGACTCCGGATCCGCCCCACTTTGGGGAAATTCGTAAGTATAGGGCTTGGAATTTCCGCCCTATACTTTTCAGGCCCCACGGATGCCAATGTCCGCCCCACTTTTCTGCTGCTGTTTCTGCCCTGCTTCTGCGGATTTCCGCCCTACTTTTATGCTGGGTGCAGGAATTTCCGCCCTACTTTTCAAGCCCCACTGATGCCAATGTCCGCCCCACTTTTCTGCTGCTGCTTCTGCCCTACTTCTGCGGATGTCCGCCCTGCTTTGATGCTGGGTGCAGGAATGTCCGCCCTATACTGTTTCGGCCTCATATAAGTGGATTCCCGACGCAGTTTTATGCTGGAAAAAAAACCAAAGTAGGGCGGATCTGGATCGGAGATGGACAGACCCCCTTTAGCAAACCGTGGTTTAGTGAAAACGACCTGAGGCCCAAACTTGGCGGGCGCAAGCCTGGAAAATAACGGCCACGACGCCCTCTCGAAAACCGAAAACGGACGATTCACTAATCGACGTGTCACTGTTGGGGGTTCTGTCCACCCCCGATGATGCCAATGTCCGCCCCACTTTTCTGCTGCTGCTTCTGCCCTACTTCTGCGGACTTCCGCCCTACCCTTGTGCTGGGTGCAGGAATGTCCGCCCTGCTTTTTTGGCCTCATGTAGGTGGATTCCCGACGCAGTTTTATGCTGGAAAAAAAAACCAAAGTAGGGCGGATCTGGAGTCAGGGCCGACGCTCCAGCAAAAATGGGAGCGGCGGGATTCTTGGCCGATCTCGGCCTCCAGGGGCCCTCGCTGGGCCTCGGGAGCGTCAAGCAGCGACTCGCGAGGCCCTCTTCCTCCTCCTCCTCCTCCTCCTCCTCCTCCTCCTCCTCCTCCTCCTCCTCCTCCTCCTCCCTGTCTCTCGTCACAGGGAGTCAGGGTGGCCAATATCACGGGCACCTCCCCGCAACTTTTCAGCGACCGGGGCTCCGCGGCGCGCGTACGGGGCGCCGCGCGCCGACCAGGGCGGAGGGGCAGCGCCGCCGGCCCGAGCGCCGCCGGCCCCCACACAAGCTTCGTTTATGGCTTGTCTCTCTCTTGCTTGTGACCAACTCGGCGGGTTATGCGGGACTGAACTTGTGTGAAATGAATCACCCTCCGCGAGGGCCGAAACAGCTCTGGTGAGAAACTGCGGTCCCCCCAGACCCCCTCGCCCCTCGAGTAATGAAAAAAAAAAAAAAAATCCATGACGGCTGGGTTTTTCCTAATTTGAAGCATCTGGGGCCCTCACGGGGCCTTCGGGCTCGTAGCGTCCAAAAAAAAAAAAAAAACGACTCTCTCAGGATGCAAAAAAATTACCTCCCATCCTCAGCGTGCAAAGTCCGCCGTGGGTCAGCCAGGGAAGGACAGGAGTCGGGCCGGGGTCGGGACCTCTGGGGGTCGACGTAATGAAAAAATCATTACGTCGGGGGTCTGGGTCATGAGGCACCGAGCCCTGAGCGGTGCCGGGCGGCGCTTTCATCGCAGTCCGCCGCGCAGAGACACAGACAAGGATGGAAAAGAGGCCTCGCTCGCGTGCCCTGAACACCATCGACTGCGCGCAGGAGTGACCCTGGGTAAGAGTGGCCTTTGGTGCGCGGCCTTTTGGGGACCGCGGGGGGACCAAACACAAGCGCCCAAGACGCTGCCATCGCATCGCGTTTGGCGACCAGGGGAACCAGAGGTCACTCCGGCGAAAGGCCACTCCGGCGAAAGGTCCCTCCGGCGAAAGGTCCCTCCGGCGAAAGGTCACCCCTTGGGCCCGCGCCAGAGGTCACTCTGGCGAAAGGTCACTCTTACGTCCAATCGAACACAGGGCCGCGGGCAGGCAGCTACAGGGGCGCGCCGAGCCTGCGGCGAGCGCTGGGCACCCCGAGGCCCGCCGCTGGATGCGCCAGAGCCCAAATGGCGCTATTTGAGGCCAGGCGCCGCGCGGTTGCGGCTCGGCAATCGTGCTGCGCGAAGCTCTCTCCCCTCCCCCCCTCCACTCCTCCCCTCCCTCCTCCTCCGCCTCACTCTCTACCTCCCTCCCCCCCTCCTCCTCCTCCTCCTCCTCCTCCTCCTCCTCCTTCTCCTCCTCCTCCTCCCCCTCCTCCTCCTCCTCCCCCTCCTCCTCCTCCTCCTACCTCCTCCTCCGGGCAGACCCGGCTCGGCGCAGCGTGCGCTTGCGGGGGCCATGCGGGGCGCTCGTCCGCCGACCCACCCGCGGGGCCACCGAGCGGCGGGGCTCCGAGTCGTGGTGCTCACTGGCCGAGCTGTCCCGTGTCCTCACGAGGCCTCCGAAGGTGTGCGCGCGTGCGTGTGCGCGTGCGTGTGCGTGTGCGTGCGCGCGTGCGTGTGCGTGTGCGTGTGCGTGCGCGTGTGTGCGTGCGCGTGTGCGTGTGCGTGTGCGTGCGCGTGCGCGTGTGCGTGTGTGTGTGTGTGTGTGTGTGTGTGCGTGTGCGTGTGCGTGCGCGTGCGTGCGCGTGTGCGTGTGCGTGCGCGTGTGTGTGTGTGTGTGTGTGTGTGTGTGCGTGTGTGCGTGCGTGCGCGATGCGCTCTTCAGCCTCCTCCTTGCAGGCGGCCCGCAGCCACGAGAGCAGGCGGCGCGCCGGAGCGTGGAGCCTTGGGGCCGGGCGAGGGGCCTTCGGGGGTTCGGGGGTAGGGTTGTGGATGCCATGACAATGGACACCCCAACAATCCTATCATTGAATTAGAGATGCGTTCAACATGTGTAAAGCATGTTCTAAAAAAGTGTCAAGCATGTTTTTAATATGTTCGGAGGTAGGATTGTGGATGCCACGACAATGGACACTCCAACAATCCTATCACTAACTACAGACTTGTTTAAAATGTGTAAAACGTGTCCTAACGAAGTGTCAGACATGGCTTTAATAGATCCAAGATTTTTCTGAAACATCTCTCAGACATCTGGAACTTCTTTGGCAGCATGCTTCCTCTCCGGCAGTCGACCAGTCGACTTCCACAAAGGTAGGGGGGCAATGGGGAGAAGCAGAGGCGCGGGACCGTCGAGAGCAAACATTGCGACCAAAGCTGGGGAAACCACAGGGTTCTCCTGGCGTGCGGTCTGACTCAGGTTTCGAGGCGAATCCAGCGGTGCCGACTGCGGCCTCCACGGAGGCCCGAAAAGAGGAAAAAACGGGCGAGGGGGTAGAGGTACGGCTACCTTTTCCTTCTCTGCAAAGCGCCCCCCCCCCCCCCAACAAAAAAAAACACGAAGATCCGATCGAACTGGCCTGGGTGGAGGCAATGACAAAACCGGTGTACGAACACTGGTCCCCCAGAGGTCTGGGGGACTCCCGCGCCGCCCACCGCAGCGCTTTCGCGCGGATGACTAGCTACAGCTCTCCACGTCCGCTGCCCGCCGGAAGGCCTCTGCCTCGCCTCTCGCCCTCTGCCTCGCCCTTCGCCTCCTGCCCGCGCAAAGTGCAAAACACCGAGCTCCCGTGCAGCGCCGACTGGACATGCAAGACCTCGCCAGATCTGATGCGGGTGAAACTCGATCTAGTAGGTGAGACTGCGAGCGCGAGGTAGCGCCCATCACTTATTGCCAAGTGCGAGCTGCAGAGGACGTGTGCAAATCTCATCTTGCACGTCCCGAGCTCGAGAAAGGGTGTCAAATAAACACGTCCGCCATGCAGCTAGAGGACGTCAGCGCGCTCTCCCGCGCGGGCAGCTCGCGACGAAACACCTCGCTGGTGTCCCGGGGCACATCCGCGCGGCTCGCCTTGGGAGATGCGTCTTTTTCCAAAGTAGGTGCTTCGCTACACGAGGGCATCCCAACTATGGCCCCAATGGCACGAGCGCTGTCTGTCTGGGGACCCAACCAAGCTGGGCCACCCTCGCGCATCTCCTCCCTCCGCGTGTAGATCCATGCACGGCTTCAGTGGCACGGGCGCGTACTGACCGCGGACACAAACTGGCTGAGACCTCGTGCACCTCCACCCCGCCATCTGGAACCCCAGCTGCGGCCCCCCCTGACTCCGGATCCGCCCTACTTTGGGGAAATTCGTAAGTAGGGCTTGGAATTTCCGCCTTACTTTTCAAGCCCCACTGATGCCAATTTCCGCCCTACTTTTCTGCTGCTGTTTCTGTCCTACTTCTGCGGATTTCCGCCCTACTTTATGCTGGGTGCAGGAATTTCCGCCCTACTTTTTCGGCCTCAAAAAAGTGGATTTCCGACGCAGTTTTATTCCCCATATCCTAAGGATTGGGGTTCTTGTTATTACTCTGACGCCTCCCACGCGCGGACTCCTTCCTCCTTCCTCCCGCTCGCGCCTCCCTCCTCCCAATGATAATCACCAGATAAGACAAGACAAGATAAGATACTACAATGTAAGATAAGATAGCACAATATATGATAAGGCAAGATAAGATATATGACAAGGTAGGATAATAGATAAGATATAAGGACAGGCCTAATGGAGTAATAAGATAAGACATTATAGAGACCGTATTTTTCCAGCGGAGAACGTCTGCTACTATCTGACAGGGTTATAACACACAGCTGGGACGACGTGAGATCGTTAGAATCACGCGTCCAAGGCATTCTGCAAAGTATAATGGAAGTATGGGATGGGAGAACATTGTTCGAAAGGGTGGGTGCCTTTGACGCTTGAGCCCGAGCGGTTGCGATGAGCAACGCGAGGGGCCAAGCCTGGACACGACACCCGAAAAACCTTTCTCATCATTCCCGTGCACGCACTAACATAATGAGACCGTATTTTTCCAGCGGAGAACGTCTGCTACTATCTGACAGGGTTATAACACACAGCTGGGACGACGTGAGATCGTTAGAATCACACGTCCAAGGCATTCCAAACATCCCGAATAGAAAAGGGTTCACGGGGGCGAAGGAGGGGAAGAGAGGAGGGGAAAAACGAAAACAAACAAGGCAAGAGCCTCATTGGGCCTTGGTACGAGCGGGGCCGCCCGAGTGGTACGAACAGGAAGCGTGCTTCTTAGCGGCAAGAGATTTAGCCAGAGCAGTGGCAAGGCGAGAGGGGTAGGCTGAGAACCCCAGCCGAGTGACCGCTCGAGCAACTTTGCCTGAGCCCGAGAACAGGTCGGCCATGTAGGTGCCGTCCTTAACTAGCCGCGGACGGGCGGTGGCCTTGGAGCGAGCTTGGGCGACCAGAGGAACTCGACGAACTGGCCCATGCACAAAAACACGTGTGCTGGCATCTCGGCAGCGAGCTGGTTCCAGAAGCTTCCAAGGCGGGCTCTCTTGTAGCGTGTGAGACTCTTCCAGCGCTTCCACCTTCCGAGCCTCTGACTTCCCTCCTGGCTGCGATCTGGCTTGAGGCGATCTATCCACGTCCACGAATGTCTCATCAGGCACGGTACAAGGTGCAACAAGCCCAACGTCTTGGCGACAGTCTTCGACTTCGCCCAGAAGGTGAAACAATCGAAGGACCACAGCTGGCCGCCCTTCTCCTTCAAGGCCTGGAGGAAGACGTGACCCCACGGCAGCATGTGGGCCGAGACGATGGTCAGCGAATCGTCCGCATTGCCGACCTGGCTCCTCTTTGCACTCTCTGAAGGATGCAAAAGGAGGCTCCAGCACTGCGACACCAGCGACCCCGGTGCCACCAGGTTGGCCGAGGTACGGTTGAGGAGCTCTGGCCTGAGGTAGCGGCTGACTCCGTTCATCACGGCGACACCCATGACAAGCTCGTCCCGCCTCGCGAACTCCACCGCGATGGTCCACCGAACTAGCAGGCGAGCGGGCGTCTTGCCTTCGAGACTCCTCTCCATCTCGTCGGCCATAGTAGTGCCATCGCTGTCCACGTCGGCGGCCGCGGCGATGGCAGCGGCCGTGACTGCTACTGTAGCCCAGGCGGGCCTTTTGGCTGCCAGAGTCACCTGGGACCCCCTGGTTGGGGGCACCTTCCCAGTATCCAGCATCGAGCGTGTCTCCGGTCGCAGCCAAGTAGGCCTCGTCGTTAGCCCCGTGGTCGCTGAAGGCGGACAGGAAGTCGTCATCGGACGCGCTCCGACCGTCGTGAGCCAGCTCCTCTGGCCAGCGATGGTTTGGCTCGGCGCCACCAGGCTGCGGGCCCGCATCCTGGCAGTCGTGGAATACGGTGCAGGCAAGAGAATCTGGGTTCTCGAGCGATTCGGGAACTTGAGCCGGCACGTCGACGGACCGAGGTGGATCCGCAGGCTGAGGCAGGACGTCTCCGGGTCCGTGTCCGTCAGCCACCAGGCGAGTGAGATCCTTCGTGGAGTCGTAGTTGGGGTCGTAGATACGGGACCCAGCGTCGCTACTGTTGAGCTCTGAGGGATGCCACCTGAACCCAAATCGAACCCCTCGGCCCAAAGCGTAGGCCGCGATTCGTCTGATCTGCGCCAAGAGCCCGAAGCTGCGGGCCCGAAATCTTTCACAAGCTAATATAACTGACATATTATCTCCCAATAACAATACTCTGCAGAATCCACCTGGAACGCAATTACAAACTCTTGCGACAGCTTTGACCAGGACGCGGGCCTCGAGAATCAGGATATCCTCGGAGTAGGCCCACTTACCATGCAAAATCAAGCGCCACCGATCCCCGTGGAGGAGGGCCCCAGGGATCTCAGGGAAATCCTCACGCATCTCCCAAGCTCCAGCTTCCCGAACGTCCGAAGGGTCACGCTCTTTCTCATCGTCGACCTGCCAGCGATCGGTGGTTGGTGAGTAGACGAACCCCGCGGCGGCGAGGGCACTGGCCCGAGCGGCAACCCTCCGAGTCGACGGAAACGAGATCGCTCAAGAATCCTGCCCTGTTTTTCCACCATCGACACTCCGAACTCGGAGCTGGCTATCCCCCAGCCGTACGGGCTGGCGTCCACGGACAGTACTTGCGTGAGCCACGGCCGATCCCACTCAGACCGAAGGAGCGGCATCAGCCCAAGGAAGCACTCGAGCTCCTGACGTGCGGACTCCCACATGTCGCTCTTGGCCCAGTACCGCTCACGGATGAAGGTGTAGACGGTGTGCCACACGGACAGGGTCTCCCGGCACATCAAACCAACGAACGTACAGTGGCCGAGCAATACTTCGAGCTCTCGCCCTGCCAGGCGCCGCAACGAGAGGGCCCACCGCAGGCCGAGTCTCACCTTCCAGTAGCGCCGGTGGTTGACGAGGGTCTGGTGTTTCTGGCCATCGAGCGTCACTCCCAGCGCTTCGGCGGTGTCGGAGTCCACCGAGATGTCATGCATGACGAGGCCCGCGGCGTCGAAGGCCGCGATGGTGTCCGCCAGAGCCCCCTTGACGTAGGAGGCATCGAGCGACATGAGCCCAACGTTGTCGACGTATACGTAGTGCCAGGAGGAGGTCGGAGACAGCACGATGGGGGGCCCTCGATCGGTGGCCGCGCAACTCGACGCCACCGCGGGGACCCGTTCCACCAGGCCGAGGTTGGCCACCTGAGCGAAATAGAGCGACCACGTCCAGCCCATGGGCAACGCGAGGGCGCATGGCCAGAGGTAATCAGCAGGCCCCCCCTCCACCAACTGCCCGACGATGCCAAACTCCTTGGCCATGCCGCCCGGGTAGCAGAAGTACTTGGAGAGGTGGTTGCCGAACATCATGCGGTGGAAGCAATCCTTCACGTCAGCTTTGCCCAGGAAGATGGGCAATGTGCCGGTCTGCTCCGTGTCGCACTCGATCCGACCAAGCCCTTCGGTCGACAGCAGCTCGACCCCAGGAAGGGTCACGAAACGTTGATTGGAGCGGCGACAGTCGAGCACCATCCTCATGGAGGCGCGCTCCTTCTTCCAGACGAAGAAAACACCCACGAACTCCTTGGGATCGCGGGTGAAGCCCACCAAGCCCTTCCGCTTCAGATCCTTCACGAAGGTGGAGTACCGTCGGCGACTATTGGCGAGCAGCGGGTCGGTGTAGATCTTGATTTCGCCATTCGTCACACGGTCAAGCTGGACCTCAGCGTCGGCCCTGATCATCTGCTCCTCTGCCTCTACCAGATACTCGAGGGCGCGCCCCGTGACCAAGGTTCCCACGGCCGGGGCCGTCGAGACGTCACAAGGAAGAGAAACCGCGCCCCGTTGGTAGGGTGCCAGGGTAGTGTAGGCCGTCTCGGTGTCGTAGACCCCGCGGCCTCGAAGTAGCCCCTGAAAGGCCTCCTTCGGAGAAAGGTCGGAGGGTGGGTCCAGATACGTCTGGACCCCCTGGGCGACTCGCACCAGCACCTCACGTTGAAGTTGAAAACGGTATGGATGGACGTCGCCGCGAGCCCGTCGGGCGACCTCACGATGACCAGCACCCCACAACCAATTTAATGAGCGCACACACTCCCGCCAATCCCTCACGAACCGGCGCTGGGCACGCCCCTGAAGGTGGATCCAGAAATCCGCGACGAGGCTGGAGTCGTCGGGCAAAGGGAAGATCTCCGCGGATCCGCGTGCAAGCCCAGGAAGGCGAACGGCGGGGGTTGGGCCAGTCCCACCGCCGAGGGTCACATCACTCATTGAGTCGCCGCCGCGGCAGCGGCGCCTTCGCCTCCACTCGGGGCTCCACGGCCCGATTTTTTGGAGGGCTGGCCCGCCACGGCGGCGACAGCTGCACTGCGTCCGGCGACAAGGGGTCCGCCAGCAGCGGCGGCGTCGGCAGAGATCAAAAGGATGCGGGCCTGCACCCGCATGGACTCGACCTCGGCCTCGTCCACGGCCGTCTTGGCCACGTAGTGCTCCAGCTCGGGCGCGACCATGACCGCCGCAAAACCCACGCTGGAGTGAAGCCCTGCGCTGGCCAACTGCGGCCAGGAGGAGTCGCCCGGGTACACGTCCACACTACTCTGGAAGCGGTGCGCTATGCACTCGAAGATGAACAGCGATGGCTTGTTGAGCTGGTCGTAGGAGCCCCCCTCGTAGATGACCTCGTAGGGG
Organism: Prorocentrum cordatum; assembly: GCA_963575745.1. Lineage (NCBI taxonomy): Eukaryota > Dinophyceae > Prorocentrales > Prorocentraceae > Prorocentrum > Prorocentrum cordatum. The sequence continues at coordinate 330 of CAUYUJ010008730.1, read as the reverse complement.
ACGGAGCTCTCGTATATGACCTGCTCGTGCGGCCAAAGAATCTTCGAGCGAGACCAGAGGTCAAGGCACCTCCTGACGATGTCGCCATGCCGATCAGAGTGCCTGATGATAAACATCGGGCAGACCCGCGCCTCCACGGGGCTGCCGGTCCACGCAGTGGGGTAGCTCTCCATGACCTCATTACGCCATGACTCGAGCGGGTCGTTCATGGCGTCAAAATCCTCCCACGAAGTGCGAACATCGCTCGGCTCGGCGGCGTCTGCAGGGGCGGTCGGCTCGGATCCATCGCCGTGGAAAGGCGCGCGGCTCGGCACGATCTCAACACGCCGC
>CAUYUJ010008729.1:35000-38411 GCA_963575745.1 Prorocentrum cordatum | reverse complement strand
CGGACCCCGTTATTTATCGAGGATCCGAGATGGGGGGCGAACTTTCCTCGAGCGGGCACGCACAAAACGCACTTTTTCTAAAAAAAATCAGCACTTTACCTCGTTATTTATCGCAAATAATTTCGCCGGCGCTTGACCCGTCAGATCCGGGGGTAAACAGCTAAAAGAGAACCCTGGGCCCGCGCCCTTTCCGGGAAAAAAGAGGGTGCGGAGCGTTTTTCGCAGAATCCTCGAAAAATAACGGGGTCTGGAGCCCCGACCGCGACTCGGAAAAGCGCCCCGCGGGCAGGAATTCCGAGGATGTCTCGCGCGTGCCGCGTCCCGCGCGCAGGAATTTCGAGGATGTCTCGACTAATTCGTCCCCCTTTCCCCCCCCCCTTTTCCTCCTCGAAAACCGGGGGGGGTCACTACGGGTTCGAAACCCCTTCCCCCCCCCCCCCCCTCCGGATCTCCGGATGTGTAGGTAGTAGTAGTAGTAGTAGTATAGTAATAGTAGCCGTCGTCAGTATAGTAGTAGTAGTAGTTATAAGTAGTAGTAGTAGTAGGTATAGTAGTAGTAAGTAGTAGTAGTAGTGGTGGTGGGGTGGTGGTGGTGGTGGAGGGTGGTGGTGGTGGTGGTGGTGGTGGTGGGGTGGTGGTGGTGGTGGTGGGGTTAGTGGTAGTTGTTCAGTGGTAGTAGTAGTAGTAGTAGTAGTAGTAGTAGTAGTAGTAGTAGTAGTAGTAGTAGTAGTAGTAGTAGTAGTAGTAGTAGTGAGTAGTAGTAGTAGTAGTAGTAGTAGTAGTAGTAGTAGTAGTAGTAGTAGTAGTAGTAGTAGTAGTAGTAGTAGTAGTCTCTCAGAAGCCTCTCAGAAGCCTCTCAGAAGCTTCTCAGAAGCCTCTCAGAAGCCTCTCAGAAGCTTCTCAGAAGCCTCTCAGAAGCCTTTCAGAAGCCTCTCAGAAGCCTCTCAGACGCCTCTCACAGATTCTACCGGGGAATCATGCCGGGGAAAGGTTGTACCGGGGAATGTTCGATTTTCCCGGGGAAAGTCTGATTTTACCGGGGAAAGTATTTATGTCGTTTGAAAAGGGACCGCCCTCAATCCCTGAAACTCGTGCAATGTGTTTAACGAATGTGCGCGGCTCGAAGGCGAGAGCCACATTTTGAAAGCGGCCCGCCCTCACCCGTTCAACTCTTGCAGCCATTTAAAGCGGATGTGCGCAGAGCTAATGCGAGAACCACATGTTGAAAACCACCCGCCTTCAATCCGCGAAACTCTTTGCACATGTTGAAGACGAATAGTGCGGCGCTAAGGCGAGAGCCACATTTTGAAAACCACCCGCCCTCAATCCTTCAAACTTTTGCAATTTGTTTGAAAGAACGTGCGCGGCGCGAAGGCGAGAGCCACATTTTGAAAACGACCCGCCCTCAAACCGCTCAACTCTTGCAAATAGTAAAAACGAATGTGCACGTTGATCAGGCGAGAGCCACATTTTGAAAAAGGCCCGTCATCCATTTGTAAAGCGGTTGCCAATGTTTCAGCTTCAGGGTCACAAGTCGTGAGGGAGTCTCATGAGAAAGGCATGGCCCGCCCTTTCCACCGGCTTCGGGGCGCGACAGGGAGGAGTAAGGAAAAGGAATGGCGGAGAAGGATGAGGAAGGGAAAGGATGAAGAGGATGAGGAGGAGGAATCAGAGGAAGCAATAAGGAGGAGGAGGAGGAGGAGGAGGAAGAGGGAGGAGGAGGGGAAGTGGGAGGGAGGAAGGGAAGGAGAGGAGGAGGTGGGCGGCGGCGGATTCGGGTTCTCTTGTCAAGCCTCTACCATGTTCAGACAGATCTATTCTACTGGGAAGAACGAGAAGAAGCAGAAGCTCCAGAAGAAGAAGAAGAACATTTCCTTCTTGGAGGGCCCCCCCAGGATGGGCGTCACGCACACAATCCCCAGATCCTGTCTTAAGGAACCCTAAGAGGGCCCCAAGACAGCCCAAGAGCGTTCCAAGAGCGCCCAAGTCTGCCCCAGAGCGCTCCAAGATGGCCGAGGATGGCCTTATGACGATCCAATAGGGCCCCAATTCGGCCAAAGAGGCTCGTAAGAGGACACTTCCGAGCGCTTGGTGAGACCAACAACACGCATCTCCTTTAGATTACTGCAGAGTGTAAGGGTCTCGCCTTCTCAGGCGTCTGACGGCCCAAGATCACCCCAGAGGCCCCAATCCCAAGAGCGCCCCAAGACGTTCTCAAGAGGGCCCCAGTCAGAAATCGCGCCGTCGCTTAGAACACGCGCTTGCGAATTACTCAGAAATCGCGCTCTCGCCATGTAGGAATCGTCCTGCCGCTCGAGACTTTCCTTCTCTGGGCGACCAGCTGCTCAATGGGCATTTCGGTGCCTTGCGAGTGCTATGAAGCCTTCGATCTGAGAATCGCAAGAAACAGCGAGCAGAAATCTCAAGTAAGGAGGGATCGGGTTCAGTCAAATTTCGGGCGCGCCATGCCCGCATCCAACATAGAGCATGGCGTGGCTGACTATATATGGCGGCTCGCGCCCTGTTCCGTCATTGAGTCGGTGGGTTTTCAGGCGCGCTATGTCCGCACCAGTCCAGAGCAGGACCTTGCTTGACGTTGATAGGAGCTGATGCTTCACCTGGAAGTGCGATGATTAGTTTCAGCGGGCTTTCAGGCCCGCGACACCCGCATCCTCTGGCCTGGCCGGATGCCAATGAGACCTGTTGCCCCAACTTGCGATGGGAATAAGACAACCACTGGCATCATCGATCGCCCCTCCTGTGCCCAGGATGACATCGATTTGACGACAACGTCGACTGCCGGTCCGACGGCGATGCCGACTGCCATGCTGATTACGCTGCTGACTACCAGGCCTGTGGAAACACCATTGCAAATCTGAAGTCGCTGACGAATCAATCCAGCGGCAACGCTGACTGACAGTCTTGCGGTTATTCCGACCGCCAGCGTATCGCTGTTGAGTGCAAAAGGGGGGCGAAAGGAGACCTCATTGCAATGAGCGCCACTTTGCAGTCGGTGCCGCCGATCCCTTTCCATGCTGTGGCGCCTGCACTACCACAGCTTACTTCAACTTTAGCCTGCGCCCAACGCCCGCTCTTGGCCGCCCTTTCGCTTGCTTGTCCGACCATCGACGATTTGTGTGACTGGCCTACACATTGCTCATTTCTAAGTATCCGGAAGTTCCTGATGTTTTCGGGGCCAAGATCCTTCCATTTCTAATCCTTCTGTCCTGGGCCTCTTCCTGGCCACCAGGAGGCCGGGAACAAGTAGAAACGAGCACAATTAGAAACGAGCACGATTAGAAAGGAACGATGTCTACGACGCTGCCGCCTCCCTCCCTCCTCCCCTTCCTCCCGCCCTGCCGCCTCCGCGGCGTAGCGCGACGCAGCATGACGAGTCGCGAGCCGCGAGCA
>CAUYUJ010008729.1:5000-30000 GCA_963575745.1 Prorocentrum cordatum | reverse complement strand
TTCCCCCGGGGGGATTCGGATACGGCCCACGAAGACCTGTGGAAGCGATCCCGCGCTGGAGCGCGAGCCTCGCTCCCGGAGAGCTGACGCGCGCCCACGCGAGAGCGCCCAGAGCATCTTCCGCACACGGTCAGCCCACACAGTAGGGAAGGGCAATTTTTCCCAGGGGTACCCCTGCACCTGTGCCTCCTCGGTCCATCCTTGGCCCCTCTCGTCGGCCGCGCCCCGCTCGAAAAAAGCTTCGAGGCGGCCTTCCGAGGCCCTTGCGTCCGCATCGTGCATCCTGATGATGCGGGTCGGCTGTATCCGCTGCACTCGCTCCCGAGGGGGCTGAGCGCTCGGCGGACATGCGCGGCAGAGAGGGGGGGAGGACCGCGAGGCGCCGCGGAGACAAAAGAGGAAGACGTCGGCTCCACGGGCGAGCTTGGGACAAAACACGATGGACCCACGAACCCGGAGAGAAATATGGAAATGTATGGCATGGCAACGTTTCAAAGACACTTGGTTGGGCGACGGGCAAATGCCATGCTGAGCGTATCGATCTTGATGTACCGTGCCGAGGGCTGTGCTGTGCTGCGCCGTGCTTAAATGCGATGTGCCATACCGCGATCGTGCTCCATAGCGTTGTGGATCGAGTCCTCCTTTGCATCCGGATCCTGACCGAGCTGATCTGGATCTGAAGCTCGAGCTGCCTGAGCACACAGTAGCTGCCCCAGAGCTAAATTGGCAGGGGGAAAGGCCAGGAGGACGCGCCGGGGAACGTCCCAAGGGACGCGCCAGGCGACGTGCCAGGGGACGTGCCATGGGGTCGCACCGCGGAACGTGCCAAGGGGACGCGCTACGGAACGTGCCAATGGACGTGCCACGGGACGTGCCAGGGGACGCGCCGCGCGACGTGCCAGGGGGACTCGCCATGGGACGCGCCACGGAACGTGCCAGGGAACGTGCCAGGTTGCAATGCTGAGTGTATCGATCTTGATGTACCGTGCCGAGGGCTGTGCTGTGCTGCGCCGTGCTTAAATGCGATGTGCCATGCCGCGGTTGTGCTCTATAGCGTTGTGGGTCGAGTCCTCCTTTGCATCCGGTTCCTGACCGAACTGATCTGGATCTGAAGCTCGAGCTGCCTGAGCACACAGGGGGACATGCCAGGAGGACGCGCCGCGGAACGTCCCGAGGGACGCGCCAGGCGACGTGCCAGGGGACGTGCAATGGGGACGCACCGCGGGACGTGCCAAGGGGACGCGCTACGGAACGTGCCAATGGACGTGCCACGGGAAGTGCCAGGGAACGCGCCGCGCGACGTGCCAGGGGGACTCGCCACGGGACATCCTCAGACTAGACATCCGACTGGGCAACCTGGACACGTGCAAACAAGCGTTTCGATCGAGACTTCCTCAACACATCCTCATGCTAGACATCCGCCTGGGCGACCTGGACGCGTGAAAACAAGAGTCTCGCTCGAGACATCCTCAACAAATCCTCATGCTAGACATTCGCCTGGGCAACTTGGACGCGTGAAACCAAGCGTCTCGCTCGAGACATCCTCAAGATCTGGGCACATGAAAACCATTTCACTTGAGGACAATCTAGAACACACACCAATCGTCTCGCACGAGGCATCCTCAACAACTTCTGCAAAACGAGCGTTTCGCTCGGGACGTCCTCAAATCTTATATCGCCGGCCCCCCTCGACCTCGCTATTCGTCGCAGAGGAAATTCACCGGCCCACCTCAAGTTGACAGCTAAAAGAGAACCTTGGGCCCACGCCCTTTACGTGAAAAATACGTAGGGCGTTCCAGGCAGGAGTTGTCGTCGGCGAGCGGGGGGGGGGAGTGAGAATGAGAAGGCCCTCTCAGAAGGCGGGACTGCTCAGAAGCCCTCGCGCCTTCTGAGAGGTTTCTTGTGTCTTCGGGGAAGGCTTGGACAACTTCACGAGCGGCTGGGGGATTTTCGAACCGTTGAAGAGGCTATATCACTCTCACTTCCCCCCCTTCGCTCGCCGCCGAACCTGGCCTTCGGCGCGTCTCTTCCTCGGCAAGAGCCGGCGGAGGTGCAGAAGAGCGGCCGATTCTGGAGGAACGCGGCGGACTAAAATGTGAGTCGTCGATTTGTCCGAGGGTTCAGGGTTCTTGGAGTCGACCGCTGGCCCGCGCTGGTTTTTGCTTATTTGCGGTTGCGATTGGCTGCGCCAGGCATTGAGAGCGTCAGCCGGCTAAGAAACTGCTTCGGAATTTAGCCCCTACTTTCTTATTTTTTCCGCTCCCCAGTTCAGCCCCGAAATTTCTTATCTCATGGTGTTCTTAACATTGACCGGGGGTGTATCGGCGCGGGCGAGAATCGGGTGTGTCCCTGGCGTAGGGTGTCCCCAGGATTGCTTCTGGGGAGGCCCCTACAGCCACCAGTCTGAGGTTCGTCGAGGGGGGGGATTCTCCCAAGGTGGGGTTCCCTTTTTTCAGAAGCCGTTCAGGGCGATGTTCCTCTACCCCTACCCCGCCTTTCTACATCTCCCCGATCCAGAGCGCCCCTAACGAAGCCCAGAGGGCCCCCAGGACCACCTCCGGCAACCCTTCTAGAGAGCGGCGGCCGATCGCCGCTGTCTTCGGGAGGAGGAGGAGGGGGAGGAGGAGGAGGAGGAGGAGGAGGGGGAGGAGGAGAGGGAGGAGAAGGAGGAGGAGGAGGAGGAGGAGGAGGAGGAGGAGGTGGAAGAGGAGGAGGAGGAGGAGGTGGTGGGACAGCGAGACACGAGAGCGGGACGAGGCAAGACAGAAGGAGGCAGGGAGAAGCGGGAGGAAAATGCACAACTCATCAAACTTGGGACACTCAATCATGTGGAGTACACGATCGCTGGTAGCTCGTTTGCAGGCGACGCATGGCTCCGTTTCGCGACGAAATCGGCCCGAGGAACACCAACCACCACACACGGTCTTCAACACCGACGTGAAGACATAACTTGGGACCAGGGGCGCAACACGGGAAAACAATTGGCACAGCTGGCGGGCATCACTGCTGATGGCTTGCTCATTCCATTTCCGAAGACGACGGGAAAGGAGAGGAGGAGGAGGAGGAGCAGGAGGAGGAGGAGGAGGAGGAAGGAGGAGGAGGAGGAGGGGTGCTCGCGGAGAACACTGGCGCTTCAGACCCCCTCGGGGGCCCTGGATCTGGCCGACATTGGAGCGCCTTCCTTAAACACCATCCCTCCTTCTCCATTCTCCTCTCCTCCTCCTCCTCCTCCTTCCCCCCCTCCGCCTCCTCCTTCCTCCTCTCCTCCTCCTCCCCTCCTCCTCCCCCCTTCCCCTCCCTCCCCTCTCTCCTCCTCCTCCCCCCCTCTCCCCCCTCATCCTCCCCCCCCCTCCTCCTCCCCCTCCCCCTCCCTCCTCCTCCCCCCTCTCCTCCTCCTCCTCCTCCCCTCATCCTCCTCCTCCTCCCTCCTCCTCCTCTCCCTCCTCCTCCTCCATTCCCTCTCCTCCGCCCCTCTCCTCCTCCTCTCTCCTCCTCCTCCTCCTCCTCCTCCTCCTCCTCCTCCGCCTCCGCCTCCGCCTCCGCCTCCGCCTCGCTCCGCCGGCCGAGGCGTCTACAAGGACAAGGGGTTCTGCTCGAAGGTGGCGCAGACGCCCGCCTTCTTCATCGTCTCCATGATCATGGCCGCGCGCCGGCGGGGGGAGTGCGCGCCCGGGGGTGGAGCGAGAGAGAGAAAGAGAGAGAGAGAGAGAAAGAGAAAGAGAAAGAGAAAGAGAAAGAGAAAGAGAGAGGGGGAGGGAAATAGAGGAGGAGACGGGGAGAAGGGGGGAGGCAGAGAGCATGATCGACCCACGAGCCTGGAAAGGAATATGGAAATGCAAAAGCATGGCAACGTTTCAAAGACACCTGATTGGGCGACGGGCAAATGCAATGCTGAGTGTATCGATCTTGATGTACCGTGCCGAGGGCTGTGCTGTGCTGCGCCGTGCTGAACTGCGATGTGCGATTGTGCTCGATAGTGTTGTGGATCGAGTCCTCCTTTGCATCCGAGTCCTGACCGAACTGATCTGGATCCTAAGCTCGAGCTGCCTGAGCACATAGTAGCTGCCCCAGAACTAGTTGACAGGGGAACATGCCAGGAGGACGCCCTCCTGATGGGCGATTGGAACTTCGTGACTGAGGCGGAAGACCGCTGGTGCAAACAATCCAGGAAATGGACAGGCGCCGCGGACCACAGAGAGGCAGGAGATTGGGACCGACATCTAGCATGCCAACACGGATTCCACGAGCTACGCCAACCACTTCCAACGTGTGAGTCGGGGCGCGCCTTATCCCGCATCGACCGCGTTTACTCCAAGCACCACTCTTCCGACCAACTGGACCGACACTACTCCGCAACAGCCCTTCCCCATACACCCCTCTCACATCATAGACCTTTACTTTTTTTCCCGCCTCACCAAACAACGCGCCTTTGGTGCCAGAGGCATCTTCCCTACTGGGCCCCTCCGCCACCCAGATTGGTGCCGACAACTAACCCTCGCTTACACCGAAGCGCTGCATGAGGACCACAACCCCCAGAACCCTCTCCGCCGACTGCGGGTGCTGAAACGATGCATGCATCGGGTTGCGACGAAGATGCACCAAGAAGGACTCGACGCCCCCTCAGACGACCCACACGACCACTTAGGTTGGACAATGGCGCACATCCGGGCAGCAGAGCGCATATCCGTCCCAGCGATGGAGAGATGCTTGGCCGCCTACCCCCACCTGGCTACGATAACCCCGGGTGCCGACCCGAATGCTCGTCTCTCGCCGCGGCTGCAGTCCGTCCGGCACCACGCGATGGACCTCGCTCGCACCGCGGTCACGACGGACCTCGTCGCCTTGCAACGACAGGAGGCCGATGTCAATTCCGGAGATTACCAACAACGAAAAGTGCACATCCTCACGAAGCTCCACCGCCTGCAACTAGGCTGCAACACCGCCATCGGCGCCATCCGAACCCCAGACGGCGACCTTGCACACACGCCCCACGACATCGCACAGAAGCTTGGGAAACACTGGAGCAGAGTCTTCACGCGACAGCCGGTCAACCCTCACATTTTGGAGCGCTGGATCGCGTCCCTCCCAGGGCTCATGCCGACCCCCGACCAGGAGCCGACGGGAGTCGCCGTGCAGACCCACGCTGACGCTGCAGCCCCACCTCTCTCCCATCCCGCGCCCCTCCCCCGACGACGGCCGCCCTCGCAACCCCCCACCGACCCTCCCCCGCGCCCTGGCCGTCCGCGTCGCCACCACGCCCGCCCAGCCCTCGACGTATCCCCGGACAAGTGGGCATTGCGAGGGGCAGACGTGGAATCCGCGATCAAGCGCTCGGGCAACAGCATGCCAGGCCCGGACGGGATCCCATGCGTCGCTTGGCGGCGAAGCGGCCAGATCGCCACCAGGGCCCTTTGGGAAGCCGCCGACGCTCTCCAGAGCACCTCCTGGGAGACATGCCTCCACGAGCTGAGCGACGACAGCGACCCCGACGGCCACGACTTCAACCTGGAAGCCCTCGTCTGTTTGGGAAAGAAGAGATTGACGTGTGACCCGACCTCTGGGGACGTTTACACGGCAGACAGCACACGCCTGTTGCCGATGGTGAACACGGACAATAGGATCATAGCCAACGCTGCGTGGGTCGGCCCTCCGCAGCAGGGCTTCTTACGGCACCGATCTTTCCTGAAGAACGTGCTCGACGTCGATTTTGCCAGCATGGTCACCGCGCTCCAATCCGATTCGGGTGCCATCATCCTCTTCGACTTTGCGTCCGCGTTCCCGTCGCTCCCCCAGGACTGCTTGCCCGACATGCTGCGCCACCTCGAGCTACCAGTGTCGGCCCAGAGCTTTGTGAAGCATTTGTACGACAACAGCAGGTGCCAGATTGCGAGTCAGGGAGAGACACTACCAGGCTTTCCCTTGACAGCAGGCGTCCGGCAAGGATGCCCCTTGTCCCCTCTACTGCACGCCATCTGCGCGGAGTTGCTGTTGGAGAAAATCCAGGCAACCTGCCCAGGCATCCTGGTTCGTGCATACACGGATGACACCGCGGTTGTTTCTAGAACTATTCGGGAGGATGGGCCCTGACTGGCGGCCCTGTTCGAGGAGTTCGCAGAGATGTCTGGACTACGGCTCAATTTGCAGAAGACAGACGTCATACCACAATTCGCGTCCCCGTTGCCGACGGTGCGGTCGCACCTCGACGCGCTGATCCCAAGATGGTCCACCACCCAGCTGGCACTTTCAGGAAAATACTTGGGCTTCTACGTGGGACCGAGCAGCCGGGACTTGCTGTGGAAGGACCCAGAGGCGAAATTCCAGCAGCGTGCCTCACTGTCGGCAGGCCACCTGCTGGAATTGCATTGCGAAGGACTTGCGTACAACACGTATGCGATTTCGATATGAAGTTTCGTGACACAACTTAGCGAGCCGACGGAAGACGTCCTCAACGCAGAGCTACAGTGTCTACGACGAGCCGCTCCTGGCCCCAGTATTTGGGCACCCCCAGATGGTCTATGGTGGCTACAGCACCCTTATAATTTCCCCCGCGCTTTCCGACGTCTTCGGCTTACCGCTCAAGCAGCACATTTGCGAGCGCGATTGTGGGACACCGCCTGCGGCGACCACCCTGCTGACCCAGGCACCCCTTGGACTTCCACCTCCCGAGCGACCAGGCGCGCCCCCCTACTCTTCTCGATCCTCCACCTCACCTCACCAACAACGCCACCTTCAGCTGCGCCTTCAACCGACGCACCCGGTTCCTCCGAACACTTCTGGGGCTTCTGGGAAGTTCCGACCGCCTGCAAGAGCGAACTAGCTGGGATCGATGGCTTCAGCATTCCTACCACCTCCAGCTGGACACACATTTCTCGACCATGGCGGCACTGCTGGGTATGCCCGTCGAGTTATACCGCTCCGCGTCACCGACGCGCCCCACCCCCTACACCGCGAAAGATTGGTGCCACATACGCACCCGTTTCCAATCCACCGTACCGTGTCTGCTCGACTGTTGCAGACGCACGCGCCGCCAGCCGAATTCCGCGAGCGGCGCAAAAAGGACGTCGGTACCTCAAGTCACCCGACCACACCCACATCATAGCTTGTTTCCGGTTTGGCAGCGCACGGAAAATTGGCACGGACGGGCAGCTCTTCATCACCTTCGAAAGCTGCGAACGCTGGTGGCTCCAAGGGTGCAATCGGCGGTGTTCAGCACCAGCTCGCCGTTTTCAACGACACGGAGAATGCATCCTGCGCAGAGCACCGCACACCCAGGACTCGATTGAGCACTACGCGAAGTGTCCTCTGGTGAAACGACTTGCCGCGCAGTTCCTGCACTTTGACCCGCACCTGTTCGTTCACTTCCATTATTTTCTGCTGGTGGACCTTTTGGTCAACACCCAGGAAACCCTCACGACGATCGCCCTTATGGTCTATGCGACGCACAGGCGCACCAATTACCACAGACGCGCCCAGACCCCCCTACCGACAGAAACCCTCTTCGACGGCATGACACAATGGGTGCGTGAAGGCGTCCGTGGCCACAGTCCCTCCACCCGAGTCTTTGCCCGACGCTGGGTTCCGAGCGCCCCCCGCCAGCTACCCCGGGTACCATGACCCCGCTACCAGTCCCATTACCTTATGCCCACCCCACTCCACCACGCCCGCTACAGATTTGCAGCAGAAGAGCCAGTAACAAATTCGAGCCACGGCCGACCCACAGCAGACCCACAGCAACCAATCTCCACACAACAAGCTCCAACCTCAACCGGCCTACAGCAGACCCGCCGCAAACGCCCCGCACAACAAAGTCGAACCGCAGCCGTGCCACTGTAGACCCGCAGCGACCCACAGCTACCCGCAGCTATCCACGCAGGTACCCACAGCAACCCGCAACACCGACCCCATCGTTGACCAATATTTTGGATGTACCGGCCTATCCGCGAAGTTATTGTCCTTGTGCCATTGTTGGGGATCTCTCGACTCCGCGCCGACCACCTCGCCGACTCCCGCGCTGCCCAGGGCACCGACTCCCGCACCGGCCAGCTCACCGACCAGCTCGCCAATTCCTGCGCCGACCAGCTCACCGACCCCATGGCTGACCAATTATTTGGGGTGTACCCGCGCATCCGCGATGCGATTGACGTTGTGCCATATTTGGGGGTGGCTCGACTCCCGCACCGACCAGCGGGCCGACGTCCGAGCCGCCTGGCTCGCCGATTCCCACGCCGACCAGCTCACCGACTCCCGCTCCGACCAGCTTGGCGGCTCCCACACCGACCAGCTCACCGACTCCCGCGCCGACTCCCAGTCCGACGCTTGCGGCGACGACTGCGTCGACTCCCAGCCGCCACGGACACGCACGGTATCCGGGTTCCTCCGACTCCCGCGGCGACCAGCTCGCCGACTCCCGCGCCGACCAGCTCGCCGACTCCCGCGCCGGCCAGTTCGCCGGCCCCCTTGCCAGCCAGCCCACCGACTACCGCACCGTCCAGCTCACCGACTCCCGCGCCGAGCAGCTCGCCGACTCCCGCACCAGCCAGCTCACCGACCCCATCGCTGACCAACAGTTTGGGGTGTACCAGCGTATCCGCGACGTTATTGTCCTTGTGCCACTTCTGGAGATGTAGCGACTCCCGCGCCGACCAGTTGGCCGACGTCCGAGCCGCGTTGCTTGCCGATTCCCACGCCGACCAGCTCACCGACTCCCGCTCCGACCAGCTTGGCGGCTCCCACACCGACCAGCTCACCGACTCCCACGCCGACTCCCAGTCCGACGCCTGCGCCGACGACTGCGTCGACTCCCAGCCGTCACGGACACGCGGCACTACACGACGACCTCCAGGCGTCCGTGGCGGCATCCGGGTCGGTCGACTCGGTGCCCAATCGGCGTGTTTGGCGGCATCCGGGTTCCTCCGACTCCCGCGCCGACCAGCTCGCCGACTCCCGCTCCGACCAGCTCGCCGACTCCCGCGCCAACGACGTCACTACATATCCTGGAACACTCCGACAAAAGCTTCATACGCTTCTTTACTGGACGAGAGCATCATGGACCCCTTTTTTCTGCATTGGCGTGATATGTGACTTCATCCACGCCTCGGAGCGGCAGGTCAAAGTGGACCTCCACTACCACTTCCACATCTGCTGCCAGGGAACAGATTCGGATGGCTAGCGTGCCGGAACACTGAACACTGACCAGAGGATGGGCTGGCATCCCCCAGACATAAGTCACCAACCACACCACTATGAGCAGCGTGCACGAGGGGCTTGTTAACTTTGGCTCCGGCTCCGACTCAACTCCGATTTCCCCTCCAACTCAATCCCCATACTACGCCGACTCCGACCCCAGCCCCGACTCCAACGCCAGATTTGGCAACAACGTCGACGACCCGCACCGCCAAGGAGCGGGGTTTCGCGACCGCGCCAGCTCCGACGCCGACTCCAACTCCACCCCCCTCCAGGCGACCACCGGCATTGGCGACGAGGCCACCTCCGACCCACCGAGGTCGCATTATTGCCCACGCGGGTGGGACAACCGTTGGCTCTCCGCGGGGATTCAAACGGACAGTTCCGCTGCAACGATCCGACACCAACTCGGGCGACCTCGCCATCCACCAGCACTAACGCTGACTCCGAAGCCATTTCGGACACGTGGCCCCGACACCTCTACCGACTCGGTCTCCAGCTCCGCCGGGTTTCCGGCGATATCTCTGAGTCCGAATGCAGTCCCGCCTCCAGAGGCAGGTCGCAATATCGACCACGCGGCTGGGGCAACTTTCGGTCTTCCATTGGTCCTGGAGTTAGCCAAATTTGTTGGGAAGGCTCGGTGCAGCAGCGGCACGCGCAGCAACACCTATCACCTCTCCAGCAGCTGCGCGACAGCTTGACTGACAGCCAAGCAGGCCATTGCCCCTTGAGCGACGTCGGAACACAGAGGCCGCCGCGCGCACGCCCACCTCTGCAAAACAGCCCGCCCTTTCGACCGCGATCACGACTTGCCATTCCTACCTCCATCAGCCCCACCACCCGCATCCCCAGCATAAACCACGAGATCCAGAACCACGTTTCCGACCCTGCCACGGCGTGGCTCTCACTTCCGACGGTCACCACAGGCTCCTTCACGCCCACCGCGACACAGAACAGCATGTCGGGGCCCCGCTCCAGCGGTCGACACTGGCACCGACTCCAACTCCGATTCGACTCCCGACGCCTGCGTTGGCTTCCACCCCAATCCCGACTCCAACGCGACATCCGGCTACGACGACGCCTCTGACTCTTGCTCCGTCTCCGCCCCGACTCCAGAATTCGATGCAAGCCCCAGGCGCGGGTCGTTGCGCAGCTGGGTTCCTGGACATACCCGTGCCACGGTGCCCGTCTCCAGGCGCCCTTCGGCCCCCACCCACCCCGGCAACGGCTACCTGCACTTCTACTACATATACGTGTGTTTCCACCTGTTCTGCTACTCGTGAGTCCCCGCGTGTCTTTTCCCACTTCTGGTCCCCCGCCTAGGTGTGATAGGGATCTGGTTGTTGCTTTCCTATCGTATGCCCTCACTTGTAACTTACTGCTGCCTTCGCTCTGCCGCCTTCTCCTCTTTCATCCTGCCCCTCCTCCTTCCTCCGCTTTCCTGCTCGCCCTCCCCGTTTCCATCGAGGTTTCACCGATGCGGAAAAAAAAGGAAAATCGTATCATTCCGCGTTCGCATGATGGCAATTGGCTTATGTTTCATGCTCCCGACGTTTCGTCTCATTCCAATAAGGCGTTTTAATGTTCCACTTGGTGCACCTGCTCCTGCACCGATTCTGTGACACACGCATTTGCCTTAACAGTGCGGGACCAGGGTTTTTGTGATGGGCCTGGCGGGCTGTGCGAGGAGTGCATGTGATGCCAAACAAAAAATGGACGTGCCACCTCATGCTAGACATCCGCCTGGGCGAACTGGACACGTGAAAACAAATTGTTCGCTCGAGACATCTTCAAAAAAACTTCATCGTAGACGTCCGCTCCAGGTTCCCAGGAAGGCCCCAGGAGGCCCATGTTCGATACCCCCTATAGGTGGCCTGGACACGTTAAAGCACGTGGTTCCGCCATGTTGAATACCCCACTGGGCGGCTTGGACACGTAAAACCACGTGGTTCCAATGCGGAACAATTATGTTAGATACCCCCCTGGGTGGCCTGGACACGTAAACACACGTGGGACCAGCTCTGGGCAACCAACCATGCTAGATACCCCCTCGGGTGGCCTGGACACGTTAAAACACGTGGTCCTTGCTGGGAACAACCATGCTAGATATGCGCCTGAGTGGCTTGGACACGTAAAAACACATGGTCTGCGTTTGGGGCAATCATGTTATATACCCCCTTGGTGGCCTGGACTATCAAATCACGTGGTTCAAGCTCGGGACCACCATGTCAATCCCCCCGGGTGGCCTGGACACGTAAAAATACAAGGTTCCAGCTCGGAACAACCATGTCAGATACCCCTTTGGGTGGCCTGGACACGTAAAAACATGTGGTTCCAGCTCGGGACAACCATGGTAGATATCCCCTTTGGGCGGCCTGGACATGTAAAAGCACGTGGCTCCACTTCGGGACAAACATGTTAGATACCCCTATGGCTGGCATGGAAACGTAAAAACAAGTGGATCCAGCTCTGGGCATGGCCCTTGCTCGGGACAACCATGTTAGATACCCCCCTGGGTGGCCAGGACACGTAAATACACGTGGTGCCAGCTATAGACAACCATGTGAGATACACCCCTGGGTAGCCTGGACACGTTTAAACACGTGGTCCTTGCTCGGGACAACCATGTTTGATGCCCCCTCTGAGTGGCCTGGACACGTAAAAGCACATGGTGCCAGCTCGGGACAACCATATTAGATGCACCCCTAAGTCGCCTGGACACGTCAAAACAAGTGGTTCCAGCTCCGGACAAGCATGTTAGATACACCCCTGCCTGGCCTGGATACGCTGAATTCGCGCTCCCGCTCCAGACATCCTCGCAATGTCTTCCCTGGAGAGGCCCCCAAAGCGCCACCCCCTGTCCAGAGCAAGAAATTATGATTGTTCTGTATTGGGATATGTGTTCAGGTAGCGCTTTTCGGCCCCCCGTGCGTTTCCTGATCATTCGGAGTTGGGCCCGACGCCGTGTTAGATACCCCTCTGGGCGGCCTGGACATGTAAAAACACGTCGTGGCTCCAGTTCGGGACAATCATGTTAGATACCCCGCTGGGTGGCCTGGACACGTAAAAACAAGCGGTTCCAGCTCGGGACAACCATGTTAGATACCCCCTTGATGGTTTGCACGCGTAAAAACTCATGGTTCCAGCCCACCCAGGGAGGATATCCAACATGTGGTCGTCTGGGGCGCCAACGAGGGACAACCATGTTAGATACCCCCTTGGCCGACCTGGGCACGTGAAAACAAGCATTTCGCCTGAGACATCCTATGCTGGCCCCCCACGAGGCCCCTGCTCGAGACATCCCCCAATTTTACAAAACCAGCGCTTCGCCTGAGACATCCTCAACCAACTTATATGAAACAACCGTTTCGCTAGGGACATCCTCAACTTTTTAATTCGCCGGCCCTACGCGACCTCGTTATCTACAGCAGGATAGTTTCGCCGGCCCTACGCACGTCGAAACCGGGTGGGGAACAATACTAAAAGAGAACTCTGGGTCCACGCCTTTTCCGGGAAAGATAGAGAAGAGAGGGAGAAGGAGAGGGAAGCAGACACGATATTGCCGCGTCTGTCTTGGCCATGACACTCCAGCATGGCCGGGAAGGGCGAGGTGGAGACAAAGGGAGAGGAAGAGAATGGAGGGCGGCGGCCGGCCGAACACTGCTCTGCCCTTCAGCCAGAACAAGGAGGCCAGAACCAGCGCACGGACCAGGGGCATCCTCCTCCTCCTCCTCCTCCTCCTCCTCCTCCTCCTCCTCCTCCCCCTCCTCCTCCCTCCTCCTCCTCCTCCTCCTCCTCCTCCTCCTCTCCCTCCTCCCTCCTCCTCCTCCTCCTCCTCCTCCTCCTCCTCCTCCCTCCTCATTCTCCTCCTCCTCTTCCTCCTCCTCCTCCTCCTCCTCCTCCTCCTCCTCCTCCTCCCTCCTCCCCTCCCCCTCCTCCTCCTCCTCCTTCTCCTCCTCCTCCTCCTCTTCTCCTCCTCCTCCTCCCTCCTCCTCCCTCCTCCTCCTCCTCCTCCTCCTCCTCCTCCTCCTCCTCCTCCTCCTCCTTGCGCTGCGGTCAGGCACCTGCTGGGGGCAGCGTGCCACTTGGCCGGTCCTGGCCCACCGCGCTGCTCGGCGCAGCACGCTGCCCGCTCTGCGCGGGTCCCCGGCGGCCACGCCCCGCAGTCTCCCGAGCCTCCCGCTTCCCGCGGAGCGGCGCGGCGCGCTGTCCGCTCGCAGGGCACAGCGCGTCGCCAGGGCCGCCGGGGCGGCACGCCCCGCAGAAGATCCAGACCCACAGGGGGGGGGGGGATGGGCTCAGGGGGGAGCACACGTCCAGCCCCCATGGCCCATGCATCGCCGAGATGGGCCTGGCGGCCCGCCCAGCCGAGGAGCGAGCGGTTTCGCCGGGGGAGGGGCCTCTGGGCGATGCGTCGCCGATTCCACATCAGTGGTTCCCCCCTCCCCCCTGAGCTGGTCCCCCCCCCCACCCTCCCTCGTGAGAGCGCGGGGGAGCTCCTGAGGAGGCGACGCTTCCGAGGAGGCCCCTCAGAAGTCGAGAGGGCTCCTCAGAGCATCCCCCTGCCCCCCATCGTGGGGGGGGGGAGGGGGAGGAGGGGGAGAAAGAAGAGGGCCTTCCCAGAGGCCTCCCCATCGTCTGAGCAGGCTACCTCCCCCTCGCGCCACCCTCTCGGAGCGGGCCGCCGGCGGAAGCAGCGCGTGGGCCCACGGGCACCGATCGTTGCGAGTCTCGCGGCGGCGTCTCCAGTTCGTTCGGCCCCCGGGGGGGGCGTCTCGGGCCCAGGGGGTCCGAAGGGTTGGACATGCGCCGCAAGAAGCGAGCGTCGGCTGGCCCATTCCACACCAGGCCCTGAGCTGGTCTGGTCGAGCACGGCAAGTGGATGAGGGGACTCCTCCTCCTCCTCCTCCTCCTCCTCCTCCGAGTGAACGGCCTCGGCAGCCGCCAGGAGGGGGAGGAGGAGGAGGAGGAGGAGGAGGAGGAGGAGGAGGAGGAGGAGGAGGAGGAGGGGAGGAGGAGGGGAGTGGGAAGCGTGAGAGAGAGAGAGGGGGGGCAGGGGGAGGAGGTCGAGATCCAGGGCAATCTTGTAGAGGTATCAGAGCGGCACGGCGCCGAGCGCTTTGCGCCACTCGGCACGCACGCCGCCAGGTTGTTGCCATCACCTCTCCTTGCTCTCCAGGTCGTGTTCAATGCGGTGTTCGTTGCCATCGACGTCGACCATAACGACGCGAGCGTGATCACGAAGGCCGAGCCGCAGTTCTTCATCAGCGAGTATTCGAGGGGCTGGCGCCGTCCTTCTGCCACTCTCGCTTCCTCCCCTCTCCTCTCCCCCTCCTTTCCTTCCCTAACCTTCTAAGGAAGGGGCGGGGCAAGGTCCACCGCGGGGACCGGTCTGGCTGGGTCTCGTAGCTGAATCCAGCGGGGGGGCGGGGGCCCCAAGCTGAATGGAATTTGGCAGGCGAGTTTTTGCGCAGCCTGGGCCGTAAAGACAGAGCAGGAGAAATTTGCGTTTCAGTCATTGTGACAACCTGGACACTCTGCCTCCGACGGGCGCATCATTACGCATCTTTGCTCGTTCGGCAGACCTCGATGGGCCCCTGGCATTGGCAATTGAGCTCACGGCTTCAAGCTTGCACGCGCTTCATCCGGGCGTCCTTCTCCAGCAATCGCCAGACGCATGACGTGCACTCCGCTAAAGCAATCGTTGCCGAGTAACTGGGCGAAATTGGCGACTCCACGTGCGCAATCATCATGGCCGCAAGTGTGTTCCTCACCACCCTGTTTTTCAATAGTATTCCCTGCGCAAGAAGCGCACCCCCTAGCAATGGCAGATGACATTGCAACCTTTGGCCAGGGCATTGGCAAATGATTCTGCCCACGACGAATTCAAGTCCTGAGTCGCGTTGCCAAGACGACTCGCGATCTACAATTTTCCCTTCGTTGCCTTTCTCCCTCTCCTCTCACCCACCCGTCTATGTCTCACATTTCTCCTCCTCCCCCAGTCTCCTCTCCCCCATTCCCCCCCTCTCCCGACCCCCTCCTGTAGCCCCTTCCCATACTCCCTTATCTCCTCAACAATTACACCATATGAACACTATTCTCTTCTCTACCCCGAAGACGTGTTGAGAGTGTCCCGCCATACCCTTCAATTGGTTTCTTACACACAGGATTACAAACATTGGTGTGTCTTTTCCTATCCTTGCGGTTTCGGCCCTTCCACAATAATGCTCCCGCTGCAGCGTGGGCCTCGTTCCAGGATCGATGCATTGCGCCCGTCGTTCAGAATGGCGCTCTCGTCCCAGCGCAGCCCACTTTTCTGAATCCGAGCCCTTCCCTATCGTTGCCGCCCCCCTCCCTTCTCCTCCTCCGCCTTCCCCTGATCTTCTTGCTCCTCCCGCTCCTTCCATTCGAGTTCTTGCTGCTGCTGCTCGACCTCGTACCCTCCTTCCTCTTCCTCCTTCTCCTCCAGCTCATGCGCCTCCTCCTCCTCCTCCTTCTCCCCCTCCTTCTCCTACGTACACAGCTGCCCTTTTCCGATTGCGCATAACACGATGCGGTCTGCGCTGGAGTTCCAGATCCGCTATGACATGAGTCCGCGGGTATAGGGAGACATTCAGCGCAGAGTGAAGGGAGGGGAGAGAGAGGTAGGATCGTAGCGCAGGCGCACCCAGCTTGCCACCTCCCCTCTCCCCTCCCCCCTTTTTTTGCCCTCGCGTGGCTCATCCCTTGGCGCGTGAAGTGCTCTGCGTGGGCCTCCGTGGTGCGGCGCCCCTGCCATGCTCGGCTCGTGCCAGTCTGCCGACCGAGTCTGCCATCCGTCCTGGCAGGCGTGGCGGACGTTCTCCTCCTTCCCGCCTGGGCACTACCCGACACCTCGGCGCTGCGCCCCCTCTTGATCCTCCTCCTGCTCGGCCCGGCTCGGCTCGGATGATGCAGGTCGATGGGTCCTTTGGCGCGACGTGACCAAAGCCAGGAGGGAAAAACACACAGACACAATGAATCGCCGATTCCCCAGAAAATATGGGAAAATATGGGAAGTGGGGGGGAAGACGGAAACCCAGAAAATGTAAGAAAATATGGGGCATCCTGTTATTTGTGTGTATTTATTTGTGTGTCCCCAGGCTCTTTCATGTTGATCCTCCTCTTGCTCGGCTCGGCTCGGCTCGGATGATGAAGGTCGGTAAGTCCTTTGACGCGGCCTGACCAAAGGTGGTGTTGAAAGAGATGGGAGGCACGCGCAGCAGCAGGGGCAAGGAGATAGACACACGCTGGACCCACGAACCCGGAAAGGAATATAGACATGTAAGGCGTGGCAACGTTTCAAAGACACTTGATTGGGCGACGGGCAATCGCAATGTTGAGTGTATCGATATTGATGTACCGTGCCGAGGGTTGTGCTGTGCAGCGCCGTGCTGAATTGCGATGTGCCATGCCGCGATTGTGCTCTATAGCGTCGTGGATCGAGTCCTCCTTTGCATCCGAGTCCTGACCGAACTGATCTGGATCTTAAGCTCGAGCTGCCTGAACATAAAGTAGCTGCCCCAGAGCTAATTGACAGGGAGACATGCCAGGAGGACGCGCCGCGAAACGTCCCAAGGGACGCGCCAGGCGACGTGCCAGGGGACGTGCCATGGGGACGCACCTCGGGACGTGCCAAGGGGACGCGCTACGAAACGTGCCAATGGATGTGCCACGGAATGTGCCAGGGGACGCGCCAGGCGACGTGCCAGGGGGACTCGCGAAGAGACGCCCCACGGAACGTGCCAAGGAACGTGCCAGTTTGCAATGCTGAGTGTATCGATCTTGATGTACCGTGCCGAAGTCTGTGCTTTGTTGCGCCGTGCTGAATTGCGATGTGCTATGCCGCGATTGTGCTCTATAGAGTTGTGGATCGAGTCCTCCTTTGCATCCGAGTCCTGACCGAACTGATCTGGATCTTAAGCTCGAGCTGCCTGAACACATAGTAATTGCCCCAGAGCTAATTGACAGGGGGACATGCCAGGAGGACTCGCCGCGGAACGTCTCAACGGACGCGCCAAGCGACGTGCCAGGGGACGTGCCATGGGGACGCACTGCGGGACGTGCCAAGGGGACGCGCTACGGAACGTGTTGGCGACAAGCGTTTCGCTCGAGGCATCCTGTCAAAATCCTCATGATAGACATCCGCCTGAGCGACCTGGACACGTGAAAACAAGCGTTTCGCTCAACACATCCTCAATACATTCTCATGCTAGACATCCGCCTGGGCGAACTGGACACGTGAAAACAAGTGGTTCGCTCGAGACATCCTCAACACATCTTCATGTGAGACGTCCGCCTGGGTGACCTGGGAACGTGAAAACAAGCGTTTCGCTTGAGACGTTTTCAACACCTCCTCATTCTAGACATCCGCCTGGGCGAACTGGACACGTGAAAGCAAACGTCTCGCTCGAGACATCCTCAACACATCTTCATGTTAGACATCCGCCTGGGCGACCTGGGAACGTGAAAACAAGCGTTTCGCTTGAGACGTTTTCAACACCTCCTCATGCTAATTAGGCATCCACCTGGGCAACCTGGACACGTGCAAACAAACATCTCGATCGAGACTTCCTCAACACATCCTCATGCTAGACATCCGCCTGGGCGACCTGGGAACGTGAAAACAAGCGTCTCGCTCGAGACATCCTCAACAAATCCTGGCGCTAGACCTCTGCCTGGGCAACCTGGAGGCGTGAAACCAAGCGTCTCGCTCGAGACATCCTCAAGACCTGGGCACGTGAAAACAAGCATTTCACTTGAGAGATCCTCTGAATTCTGATCCCCAGGAGAGGACAATATATAACACAAAACAAGCGTTTCGCTCGAGACATCCTCAATAAATTCTGAAAACAAGCGTTTCGCTCGAGACATCCTCAAAAATAATTCCGCCGGCCCTAGGCGACTTCGTTATTTATCACAAGATAATTCCGCCGGCCCTGCAGCCGTCGAAACCGGGGGGGTAACATACTAAAAGAGAACCCTGGGCCCCCGCCCTTTCCGGGAAAAAGAGGAGTTCACGTCAGAGGGTCCTCCCCCACGTCCAACGGACAACCGCCCCCACCGTCATCCTGCTCATCTTACTCCTCCTCCTCCTCCTCCTCCTCCTCCTCTCCTCCTCCTCCTCCTCCTCCTCCTCCTCCTCCTCCTCCTCCTCCTCCTCCTCCTCCTCCTCCTCCTCTCCTCCTCCTCCTCCTCCTCCTCCTCCTCCTCCTCCTCCTCCTCCTCCTCCTCCTCCTCCTCCTCTCCTCCTCGTGGAAGGGAGAAGGAACGTCACGCCGAGAGGCTAGGCCTTCGTGCGCAGTCCTTTTAATTTGCGAAGGGGGCCTTTCAAGTGGCCCCGCAAGACCATGACTACCGTGTGATGGGCGAATCGTCGGCCACCAGCGTCTGGGCTTCTCATCCGACGAGCTTCGGTCCGACGGTCGAACAGCACCCCTTGGCATCTGGTGGCCCCGCTATCTATCCGCTACCTCGCTCCTTCCTCTTCCCCTTTTCCGCATCCCGCTCTGGCGAGCCCTCTCCCGGGCGGGCGGATACATTCACGATTTTCTTCTCCTTGGAGATATCCATCAGGCGTTTTTTTGTAGCCTCTGCCTGCGCCTTGCCTCTCTGGCGGGACCGTTGTCGGAGGGGAGAGCTGGCGCAAAGGGGCCCACTGCATGGGGATAAGTGGCAGAAGATGTAAACGGACGCGGCGCGAAACTTGGACGAGACATGCATCAAGAGGCGTTTGGTTCCCGACGATGTGATGGATACGATCCGCGGGAGGACTGGTTGAGCTGGAAGTAGTGCTACCGCCAAGGATGCAGCGTTCAGCTCCCAACGCGCCTGACCGTCAAAGTATGTACTGCACGCTGTAAGCCGCTCGGTGAGTATGTATCTTACTCATGGGGATCTCGAGATCAGTCGGCAACCAACTTGGCCCAAGAGGAAATGTTCGCACCCAACATCCGGAGGCCTGTCCGGCCACACGACCTGCGACCCGGCAAAGATCATCGTGGGTATCTTCTTTGCTCCTCTCCTCCGCGCCCTCTCCCAACTCCTCGCGCGTGCGTGTGCATGCGCGTGTGAGTATATGTTTGCGTGTGTTGTGTTTGTGTGTGTTTGGGTGTTTGTGTGTTTGCATGTTTGTGTGTTTGTGTGTTTGTGTGTTGCTGTGTTTGCGTGTGTTTGTTTGTTTGTGTGTTTGTGTGTTCGTGTGTTGTGTGTTTGTGTGTTTGTGAGTTTGTTTGTGTGTTTGTGTGTTCGTGTGTTTAGGTCTTTGTGTGTTTTGTGCGTTTGTGTGTTTGTGTGTGTTTGTGTGTTGTGTGCGTGTTTGTGTGTTTGTGCGTTTGTGTGTTTGTGTTTGTGTGTTGTGTGTGTGGGTCTTTGTGTGTTTATGTGCGTGCGTGCGTCCGTGCGTGCGTGCGTCCGTGCGTGCGTGTCGTGTGTGTTGTCTGTGTTGACTGTCTTGTGTGTGTTGTGTAGTGTGTATGTTGTGTGTTGTGTGTGTTGTGTATTGTCTGTTGTGTATTGTGTGTTCTGTGTGTTGTGTGTGTTGTGTGTTGTTTGTGTTGTGTTGTGTGTTGTGTGTTGTGTGTTGTGTGTGTTCTGTGTGTGTTGTGTGTGTTGTGTGTTGTGTGTGTTGTGTGTTGTGTATGTTGAGTGTGTCGTGTATGTGTTGTGTGTTATGCGTGTTGTGTATGGTGTGTGTGTGTGTTGTGTGTGTTGTGTGTTATGTTTGTTGTGTGTGTTTTGTGCTGTGTGTTGCGTGTTGTGTGTATATGTGTGTGCTGTGTGTTGTGTGTGTTGTGTGTTGTGTCTGTTGTGTGTGTTGTGTGTTGTGTGTGTTTTGGTGTGTCTTGTGTGTGCTGTGCGTGTTGTGTGTGTTGTGTGTTGTGTGTGCTGTGTGTTCTGTGTTGTGTGTGCTGCGCGTGTTGTGTGTTATGTGTGGTGTGTGTTGTGTGTGTTGTGTGTTGTGTGTTGTTTGTGTTGTGTGGAGTGTGTGTGTGTTGTGTGAATGTTGTGTGTGAATGTTCTTTGTGCAATTGTTGTGTGTTTGCTGTGTTGTGTGTTTGTTGTGTGTGTGTGTGTTTGTTGTGCGTGTTTGTTGTGTGAGTTTGTCGTGTGAGTTTGTCGTGTGTGTTTGTTGGGTTGTTCTGCTGCTTGTGTTGTGGGTTGTGTGCGTTTGTTGTTTGTTCGGTGTGCGTAGTGTGGTTGTTCTGTGTTTGGTGTGTGTTAGTTGTTTGTTTGTTGTGTGCTTGTTGTTTGTGTTTCTTGTGTGTTTGTTGGGTGTTTGTTGGGTGTGTGTTGGGTGGTTGTTGGGTGTTTGTTGGGTGCTTTTTGGATGTGTGTGTGTGTGCTGGCTGTGTGTTGAGTGTTTGTTGGGTGTTTGTTGGGTGTGTGTGTTAGGTGCGGGTTGGGTGTGTGTTGTGTGTGGGTTGGGTGTGTGTTGTGTGTGTTGTGTGTATGTTGTGTGTGATGTGAGTGGTGTGTGTTGTGTGTTGTGTGTGCTGTGTGGTGTGTGTTGTGTGTTGTGTGTTGTGTGTTGTGTGTGTGTTGTGTTGTGTGTTGTGTGTTGTGTGTTGTGTGTTGTGTTTGCTGTGTGTGTTGTCTATGTTGTGTGTGGTTTGTGTGTTGTGTGTTGTGTGCCTGTTGTGTGTTGTGTGTTGTGTGTGTTGTCAGTGTTGTGTGTTGTGTGTGGTTTGTGTGTTGTGTGTTGTGTGTTGTGTATGTTGTGTGTTGTGTGTTGTGTGTTGTGTGTTGTGTGTGTTGTGTGTTGTGTGCTGAGTGTTGTGGGTGTGTTGTGTGTGTTGTGTGTTATGTGTGTTGTGTGGCGCGTTGTGTGTTGTGTGTGTTGTGCGTTGTGTGTTCTGTGTGTGTTGTCTGTTTGCGTGTGTGTAGTGTGTTGTGTAATGTGTGTTGTGTGTAGTGTGTGTTGCGTGTTGTGTGTTGTGTGTTGTGTGGTGTGAGTTGTTTGTGTGTTTTGCCTTGTGCGTTGTGTGTGTGTTGTGTGTTGTGTGCGTGCGTCTGTGTGGGCGTGTGTATGCGTGTGTGTGCGTGTATGTGTGCGTGTATGTGTGTGTGCGGTGTGTGTGCGGTGTGTTGTGTGCGGTGTGTGTGTGTCTTTGCGGTGTGTGTGCGCGGTGTGTGTGTGTGTTCGGTGTGTGTGTGTGTGCAGTGTGTGTCTGTGTGTGTCTGTGTGTGCGTGTGTGTGTGTGCGTGTGTGCGTGCGTGTGTGCGTGCGTGTGTGCGTTCGTGTGTGCGTGTGTTTGTGTGCGTGTGTGTGTGGTGTGTGTTGTGTGATGTGTTTGTGTTTGTGTTTATGTTTGTGTGTTGTGTGTGTGCGTGTGTGTGTGTGTTTGTGCGCTCCCCTGGTTGCCACGTCCTGCCCTCGTTGAGAGTCACTGTTTTCTCCACGTGTCCACAAGAGTGGATATGCTGTCTCGACTATAGAGGAGCAGGAGAACCTGTGCGTGTGTTGCCGTTTCCTCCCCGCATCGCTCTCCCTTTGCCCTTTCTTGTTCTGTGTCTTGTCCCAGTCCGTCGCCGCTCCACGCCACTCCTGCCGCCGCTCCCTCCCTGCCGCGGGGCCCGGAATTCAGCGTGTCCCACCCACGCCCGGACGGCTTGCTGTTGATGGCGCACACGGAATCTGCGGAGATTTTTTTGCGAGTCTTGCCGCACGCCGATTTGATCCGACCTTTCTCTGCTTCGACGCTGCACGCGAGGCCGCGACCGCCAACATGATCGACCCACGAACCCAGAAAGGAATATAGAAATGTAAGGCATGGCAACGTTTCAAAGTCACCTGATTGGGCGACGGGCAAAGGCAATGTTGAGTGCATCGATCTTGATGTACCGTGCCGAGGGCTGTGCTGTGCAGCGCCGTGCTGAATATCGATGTGCCATGCCGCGATTGTGCTCTGTAGCGTTGTGGATCGAGTCCTCCTTTGCATCCGAGTCCTGACCGAACTGATCTGGATCTTAAGCTCGAGCTACCTGGGCACACAGTAACTGCCCCAGAGCTAATTGACAGGGGAACATGCCAGGAGGATGCGCCTCGGAATGTCCCAAGGGACGCGCCATACGACGTGCCAGGGGACGCGCCACGGAACGTGCCAGGGAACGTGGCAGGTTGCAATGCTGAGTGTGTCGATCTGGATGTACCGTGCCGAGGCCTATGCTGTGCTGCGTCGTGCTGAACTGCGATGTGCCATGCCGCGATTGTGCTCTATAGTGTTGTGGGTCGAGTCCTCCTTTGCATCCGAGTCCTGACCGAACTGATCTGGATCTTAAGCTCGAGCTGCCTGAGCACATAGTAGCTGCCCCAGAGTTAATTGCAAGGGACGCGCCACGGCGCGGCGGCGGCGGCAGCAGGCGGTTGCCTCCGCCCACGCTGCCGGTGCTGCGGGCGGCGCGAGCGCCGCGGGCGCCGCGGGAGCCCCAGGCCCCGTGGGCGCCGCGTGCGCCGCCGGGGCTGCAGGCGCCGCGTGCACCGCCGGTGCTGCTGGGCGGCACTGCCAGCGCCGACGGCGCCGCGGGCGCCTCGTGCGCCGCAGGCGCCGCAGGTGCTGCCGGCGCCGCGGGCGCCGCGGGCGCCACGGACGCCGCAGGCGCCGCGGGCGCCGCGGGTGCCGCTCGCGGGCTGCTGGCGCCGCTGGCGCTGCCCGGCGCTGCCGGCGCCGACGGCGCCGCGGTCGCCGCGGGCGCTGCGGACGCCATTGGGCCAGCGGCGCCTGCGCTGCTGGCGCCGCGTGCGCCGCTGGCGCCGCCGACGCCGCGGGCGCCGCGGGCGCGGCAGGCGCCGCCTCCGCCGCCGCGGACGCCGCTGCTGCGGCGGCCGCGCTCTCGGCGGCAACGGCCGCCCTCGCCCAGGCGGCAGCAGCTGCGGCCCGCGCGGCGGCCCGGCTGGGCGCTCCACCTGGTCTGGAGCATGTATTCAGTTGCTGGATCTCACGCGGCACGACGGACTCCAGCAACACGAGCGGGAGCACCATGACGGACTCCAGAACGTGAGCAGCACGAAGACTGCCACCAACAGGATCGTCTGCAGCATGACGGACCCCAGCAGCACCATAGCGAGCAGCACGATGGACCCCATCACTACAACTGTGAGCAGCGCGACGAACTCCAGCAACACCACCCCGACCAATGCGTGCGAGAAGGACTGGCAGGGGCAGTGACAGCCGGCCCTTGCGCTGCTCCGAGATACGGTGGGCGCGGCGCCTCAGCGCGCCATCAGCTGCCCCAGCACACCGCCCAATGCGCACGAGAAGGAATGGCAGGGGCAGCGGCAGCCGGCCCCTGCGCTGCCCCGAAATATTTCGCGGAGCCCACCATCAGCTGCTCCAGCTCCCCGACCATGCGTGCGAGGAGGACTGGCAGGGGCAGTGGCAGCCAATCCTGGCGCTGCTCAGCGAGATGATGCGAGCGAAGCTGGAGCCCACCATGATTTGCCACAGCGCCTTCAACAGCGCGCGCGAGAGGGACTGGCAGGAGCAGCGGCAGCCGATCCCGGCGCTATTCCGAAAGATCCGGGGAGCGAAGCTGGAGCCCACGATCATCTCCGCCTGCAATGGCGCCCCGATCAGGCAGGGGCAGCGGCAGCCGGCAGCCGACCATGGCGCTGCTCAAGAGAGACGTTGGGAGCGAAGCCGGAGCCCACCATCATCTACTCCAGCACCCCGACCAGCGCATGCGAGATGGACTGGCAGGGGCAGGGGCAGCCGGCCCCGGCTCTTCTCTGCGAGATGCTGGGAGAGGAGTTGGACCCCACCATCATCCGCCACATCGCCCGCCACAACACCCCGATCAGCACGCGCGGGGCGAACGCGCGCAGCGAGATGCTGGCCGCGAAACTGGGGCCCACCATCATCCGCTACAGCGCGCTGATCTGCGCGCGCGAGAAGGACTGGCACGGGCAGCGGCAGCCAGCCCTGGCGCCGCTCCGAGAGATGTAGGGAGCGAAGCAGGGGCCCACCATAATCTATTCCAGCACCCCGATCAGCGCGCGCAAGAAGGACAGGCGGGGGCAGCAGCAGCCGGCCGCGGCGCCACGCAGCGAAATTCTGCGAGCGAAACTGGAGCCCACCATCATCTGTCACAGCACCCCGATCAGCCTTTGCGAGACGAACGCACGCAACGCGATGCTGGGCGCGAAGATGGGGCCCATCATCACCCGCTGCAGCGCCCCGACCAGCGCGCGCGAAAGGGGCGGGCAGGGGCTGCGGCAGCTGGCCCCGGCGCTGCTCCGAGAGATGGCCGGGGCGAAGCTGGGGCCCACCATCATCGGCCCCAGCACCTCGGTCAGCGCGCGCGAAAAGGACAGGCAGAGGCAGCGAAAGCCGACCCCGGCGCTGCTCGGCGAGATGTTGAATGTAAAACTGGAGCCCGCCATCATCTGCCACGCCACCCCGATCCGCGCGCGCGAGAAGGACATCGGGCCTTTTTTCGGCCAGCCTGGACGCGTCACTGAAACTGGCCTCTCCTGGCGGCGCGGTCACCCACCCGGGATTCCACGGCGTCGCCAGGTTGGCCGCGGCCCTGCACGCGCGTGTTCCCGCGCGCGTTGCGCGCCCCAACACCGCCAATCTGCGCTGTTCTTCTTTATTCAAGGTTTGCGCCATGTCCCGTTACATCGCTGGCCCGCAGGTCAGAACCCTACCAATCTGCCTCGCGGGGCCTCACGCGAATTCGGCCCCACGCCCCGCCAATCTGCTGGTTTGGCAGCAGCTGCAGCACATTACGCACTTCACTGCGCACCTCCGTCGCGTCGGTGATCCAGCCGCCGCCAATTAGCACCAGTCTGCTTGCG
>CAUYUJ010008728.1:27500-38423 GCA_963575745.1 Prorocentrum cordatum | reverse complement strand
CCTCCTCCTGCTCCTGCTCCTGCTCTTGTTCCTCCTCCTCATCCTCCTCCTCCTCCTCCTCCTCCTCCTCCCACTCCATTCGTCCTTCCCCTGATCCCCCCCCCTCCTCATCATCCTCCTCCTCCTCCTCCTCTTCCTCCTCCTCCCCCGTGCCTCGATCCTCCTCCTCCTCCTCCTCCTGCTCATCCTCCTCATCCGTCCTTCTTATCTCCAGAGGCTGTGATGGCCAAGATTCGCAACACCAAGAAGGTGGAGAAAGGCTGGGCCTACCAGATCCGCGACGAGCACGTGTGGAGTGTTCTGACGGGCCAGGATTAAGGCCCTCACCCTATGCCTCGTCCTCCTCTTCCTCCTCCTCCTCCTTCTTCTCCTCCTCCTCCTCCTCCTCCTCCTCCTCCTCCTCCCCCTGCTCGGCCTCGTGTTCATCGATCCTCGGCCCCGCGAGGCATTGCACCACAGGAAGAACGTCGACGGCGCGCTGGCGGGCCGTAACATGGCCCAGGCATCCACTCCTCCTCCTCCTCCTCCTCCTCCTCCTCCTCCTCCTCCTAATCCTTCAGCCTCTCCATGTCTGTTCCTCCTCCTCGTCCTCCTCCTCCTCCTCCTCCTCCTCCCTCGTCATCCTTCTCCTCCTGCTCGACCCGCTTCCTTCTCATCTTAAGCACCCTGCTCTCCGAGTTCCTCATCCTACTCATCCTCTGCCTCCTCACCTTCTTCCTGATGTTCGTCCTTCTGCTGCCCATTCGAGTTCCTCTTCCTGGTGGCGCTTCTTCTGCTGCTACTGCCCCTCCTCCTCCTCCTCCTCCTCCTCCTCCTCCTCCTTTTTCTGTTCATCGTCATCCTTCGCCTCTGATCCTCTCACGGTGGCTTCGCGCTGTACGGGCGCGTGACGGTGCTGGGCGTGCTCGGGCGCGCGGCGAGCACGATCGCTGGGGCGCGGCCGGTTTCTGACCCAAGGGGGCTATGAACGACCCCTCTCGGCCCCAGCGGGAGATCTTAATTAAGAGATGCGAACCCCAGCGATCGAGCTATTTTGGGACTCGAGTGTACAACTCGATGCCATCGGGAAAAAATGTCCGCGGTGGTCGTGGGGACCGCGGTCGTGCCGTTGCAATGAGGGGGCGCGAGCCCTCGAAGGATGAGGAGAAGGAGGAGAAGGAGGAGGAGGAGGAAGAGGGGGAGAAGGAGGAGGAGGACGACGAGAAGATGCATGAGGAGGAGGAGGAGGAGGAGGAGGAGGAGGAGGAGGAGGAGGGCGCGAGGGGGAGGATGAGGAGGATGAGCAGGACGAACTGGTTCCAGGAGGGTAGGGATCAGGAGGAGAAGGAGGATAGGATCAGGACTGGCGAGGGATGCGGAGAAGGAAGAGGAGGCAGATCAGGCGGAGGAGTAAGGAACGGTATCCCGAGGAAGGGAAGACGCGATGAGGGAACCGATCAGGATGAGCAGGACGACGAGAAGATGTAGGAGGCGGGATGAGGAGGAGGAGCAGGACGAACCAGTTCCAGGTAGGGATCAGGAGGAGAAGGATGAGAGGATCAGGACAGACGATGGAGGCGGAGAAGGAGGAGGAGGAGGAGGAGGCAGATCGGGAGGAGAATGAATGATCGGGATCCCGAGGAAGAGAAGGAAAGACGCGAAGAGGGAAAGGAGGATGATGAGAATGAGAACGATGAGGTGTATATAGGGAGGAGGGGCACAGGCCACGGAGGAGGAGGATGAGGAGGAGTAGGAGAAGGAGGAGGCGTGGATAGCCACTGAAGAGGAGGAGGAGGAGGAGGAGGAGGAGGAGGAGGAGGAGGAGGAGGCGGCGCGGCGCGACCTTTTCGAGCTCGAGCGCTGGATATCGAGATATCCAAGGGGGCGCTGGACCGTCTCGCGGTCTCGCGCGGGCGCGGTGCCCTGGCATCTATACTAAACGATGCCCGCCCTCCCTCGATCTCGAACCTCCCACAAAACCCGCAACCCTGAAAACGCATACGTGTACACACGCACACACACACACACGCACGCCCCGACCACACAACAACGATCCAACCTGCCACTTAAGCCAGCCTACCCTCAAAGCCAACCTACCCTCAACCACACCACACATAGCCAACCGACCCTCGACCCAAACCACTGCCCCCCCCACCCGTCCACCATGCCAACGTCAACCTCACCATGCCACCCTGCACCAACGCCCGAAACGTTGAATAGCTGCGCACTGAAATCCTCGCAAAGTCGTCACACACGCACGCACGCCATACACCCCACACGCGCCACCCGCATGCTCTTGAGATATCTCTTTCGTGTGTGCGCGAAAATAACTATCAGAAATCACGACCGAGGCTGGAGGAGACTTACCCATGAGAAGAGGAGGACTCGACCGCCCCCCCTCCCCCCTCCCGCGCACAGGCACCTTGATCTACATCAACGCGACACTACCTCGACGAGCTGGCGGACTCGCAGCGGAGAAGTGGACCTATGATGACGAGGAAGAGGGCCAGTGAGGAGAAAGGAGGAGGGTCGTGTGAGGGCTCCGCGCCAATATTGCGCTTTCAACCGCTGGGGCCTTCTTCAACTCGACACTACTCGACGAGCCGCGGACTGCGCAGAGGAGAAGTGGGCCAATTGGTGCGCCGCGTGAGCGTGGAGGGCATGGTGGCAGGGCCATATAGGAAGGGACATGTCGCTGGACCTACATCAACTCGACACTACCCGACGAGACTGACGGACTGCGCAGTGGAGAAGTGGACGGGGCGACCGTATATCGGCCCCTCTTGATTCGCCGCGCGCGGTCTTGGGTGGCTGAGTGGGTGTGGATCCAGCGTGCGCTGCGCTCACATCGATCTACATCAACTCGACACTACCCGACGGGAGAAATCGGACTGCGCAGTGGAGGAGTGGACCTGGGATGGTGGTGGGAGGCCGCTCATCGGATGCGCGCGCAGCGTTTCGTTGGTTTCATGGTTTTTCATGGTTTTTTCATGGTTTTTCATGGTTTTTCATGTTTCATGGTTTTTCATGGAATTTCCATGGTTTTTCATGGTTTTTCATGGTTTTTCATGTTATATCATGGAAACGCATGTCATGTGCTTTCATGGTTTTCATGGTTTTTCATGGAATTTCATGGATTTTCATGGAAGTTCATGTTTCATGGTTTTTCATGGTTTTTTCATGGTTTTTCATGGTTTTTCATGGCTTCATGTTTTTTCATGGTTTTTTCATGGTTTTTCATGGTTTTTCATGGTTTTTCACGTTTCATGGAAATTCATGGATTTTCATGGAATTTCATGGTTTTTCATGGTGTTCTTATCATGGTATTTCATGGAGTTTCATGGTTTTTCATGGTTTTTCATGTGTTTTCATGTTTTCATGGTTTTTTTCATGGTTTTTTCATGGTTTTTCATGGTTTTTCATGGTTTTCATGGGTTCATGTTTTTTCATGGTTTTTTCATGGTTTTTCATGGTTTTTCACGTTTCATGGAAATTCATGGATTTTCATTGAATTTCATGGTTTTTCATTGTGTTCTTATCATGGTATTTCATGGAGTTTCATGGTTTTTCATGGTTTTTCATGTGTTTTCATGTTTTCATGGTTTTTCATGGTTTTTTCATGGTTTTTCATGGTTTTTCATGTTTCCAAACGCCGCTCCTGATTGTACTAAGTCAACCCCCAAAAAAACGCAGCCGCACACATCGACCCCCCACGTCACTACCCCCCGACCCCGTATCGCCGCCACCCCGACGCCACCACCGAGCCCCGCTCTCCCACGTGGACGCGGCGCGCAACTCGCCCGACCCCCCAGACACACGTAAAGACCCCTTCCCGCCCCAACACGCACTCCGCCCACCGCCCATGTCCAGGGATCCTGCTTGGCGCGGGCTCCGCGAGCCCGCGCCTGCCCCTGCTCCCCCCTCTGCCCAACAACAAACCCTGCACGTCCTCGCGCATGTCCTTCTAAATCTCCACAGGGGTACGGGCCCCCCCACCGCGACGCTTCGATCGATCGCACCGAGCGAGGTACCGCGCGGAGCCATGGCTCCGAAGAAGAATGCTAGCGCGAAGGCGAAGGCTCTCGGGGTCGATAGCGAACGGGTCCCAGACCTGCGGGGCCAGAGGAGGGGGCAACGACGCCCCCCGTCCCCCCCTGGCCCTCTCCCCTCTCCCTATATCGCGGCCGCCCGTTTCGAGGCGGCGGCGGCGGCGAGGAGCTCTACCGAGAAGCGCAAGAGGAAGCTGGACTCCGAGCACGAGAACGCGATGCAGCGCTTGCGGCCTCGAGGGTGGAACTGCCTCGGCTAGAATGTGTTTGTTGGGTGGGGGGGGCTCTAGGGATGCAGGCGCGTGGATTTTTTTTTGTTTTTTGTTTTTTTTTTTTTCCGCGCGGCGCGCCCCGGTTCCCCCAGATCCCCTGCCCACCCAACATCACATTCGAGCTGGACCCCACCCTCCCCCAGCTACCACGCGGGGAAGACGAACAAGGAGCTCGCCAAGGAGTTCAAGCGCCTCTCGAACGACAAGAAGAAGCACTGGCTGCGCCGCTGGCAAGAGACAGGCTGGCCAGGGGGGCAGGGGAGGAGGGAGATGAGGAAGGAGGAGGAGGAAGAGGGAGAGGAGGAAGGAGAGGGGGGGAGGCGGAAACGAGAGAGGGGAGGGAGGGGGATAAGGGGAAGGAGGAGGAGGAAGAGGGAGAAGAGGAAGGAGAGGGGGGGCTGCTGGGAGGAGGAAGGGGGAGAGGAGGAAGGGGGAGGAGGGGGAAGAGGATGAAGGAAGGATGAGAGGAGGAACGGAAGGAATGAGGGAGGGAACCCGACAGCCACAGGCAATTTCGACTTTGTGGAGACGGAGAAGAGGGAGGCGGCCTCTTTCGTCCAGTCGCGGAGCACCGACGCGCACTGGTACACCAGGGACGGGCTGCTGCGGCTCTTCGAGTACGACTTCCAGAACCCCACGAGTGAGGTCTCCATCAGGACCGAGGGGACGAAGGATGAGGACGATGAAGACGATGAGGACGAAGAGGACGAGGAGGAATGAAGGAAGGAAGGAAGGAAGGAAGGGCGGAAGGAGGGAAGGGAGGAATAAAGGACGGGGGGAGGAGGAGGAGGAGGAGGAGGAGGAGGAGGAGGAGGAGGAGGAGGAGGAGGACCGAGGAGGAGGAGGAGGAGGAGAAGGAGGAGGATGAGGAGAAGGATGAGGAGGAGGAGGAAGGCAGGAGGAAGAATGATGATGAGGAGGAGGAGGAGCAGGAGGAGGATGATGAGGATGAGGAGGAGGAGGAGGAGGAGGAGGAAGAGGATGAGGAGGATGAGGAGGATGAGGAGGACGAGGAGGATGAAGAGGCAAATATATGCACTCATCCAGGGCGCTGCAGCGCACGGAGAACACGATCAGGTCGTGCCGCGCGGTGAGGGGCTTCGTGCGGGTCACCTGGAGAAAATGAGGTGCCTCGAATTGGAGGTCGAGGAGAATTGAGGACTGGGAGTGGTCGAGTATCTTCGATCGACTCCTCCCAGGTCCTCCACCTCCTCCTCAACCATTCCTCATTTTCGAGTTGCTCGCGCGACCCTCGAGGTCGACAGCCAACACGGCGAGGAGACCTACAAGCGCGTCGAGCGCACAGAGACGGATACGCACATGCACGAGCAGCGGGTCGAGACGCGCTTGCATGGTCAGCAGTCGATCGAGCAGGCGCGCGCCATGCTGGAGCGTACGGGTCGCCAGGCTCGGTCACTTCTGCAACATCGCAACATCCACCTTTCCATAGCCACCCTCCCTCTCCAAGCTTGAGGCTTCCTCGGAGGAGGGAGCGGTCATGGAAAGGTGGATGCGGTTGTGATCGTAAGGGTGTGGACGACAACTACAGCAGCTACAGCTACACCAGCGACAGTGAGCCGGAGGATCGGATGAGAATGCGAATGCGGATGAGGATGAGGAAGATGAGGATGAGAAAGAGGGGGGGGATGAGCAGGAGGATGAGGATGAGGATGAGGATGAGAATGGAGAGGATGAGGATGAGGTGCATCGAGGATGATGGGGACGGCGAGGAAGAGGGGGGGAGGGAACGGAGGAGGAGGAGGAAGAGGAGATGATGGAGGAAGAGGAGGGGGAGGAAGAGGAGTGGGAGGAGGAGGATCAATGCAGTCCCCAGGACACGGCCGCGCGCG
Source organism: Prorocentrum cordatum (assembly GCA_963575745.1). Lineage (NCBI taxonomy): Eukaryota > Dinophyceae > Prorocentrales > Prorocentraceae > Prorocentrum > Prorocentrum cordatum. Next base: position 32,273 of record CAUYUJ010008728.1, on the reverse strand, counting down.
GCGCGCCGAGCGGGTCCGCGGAGATCGCCATCGGCGAGAGCGCTTCGACCAACCTCGGTGTGGCTTCGCACTTGTACGCGCTCCTCTCTGGCTGGGACGTGGGATGAGCTTCGAACGAGTCCCCCCGATCTGGCGTCATCGATCTCTTGCCAAGCTCCTGCGAACTTGGCCAGGGGATCGATGATCCGAGAATGATCCCGATGGGAAGGAGAATAATGACGAGGATGAGGAGACCGAGGGGGGGGGATGAGGAGAGGAGGATAAGGATGAGGATCAGGATGATGATGAGGATGAGGGGTATGGGAAGCGACGTGGAGGGAGGACGATGATGAGGAGGGGGGGGCATTAGGATGAGGATGGGGATGAGGATGATGATGTGGAGGGGGGGAGACGAGGAGAAGGAGGAGGAGGAGGAGGATGAGGGGAGGAGGGTGAGGAGAGGAGAAGAGGGGATGAGTGACGGCAGCCCAGGTGGCGGAGATGCCCTGGTTGTCGCCGTGGGCCGAGCAGCTCCAGGAGATGACCGATTCGATGAAGAACACGGTGGACTCGCTCACGCTTCACGTGCAGCGCAGGCCATCAATGATCGATCGAACCCACGATCCGAGGGAGTGGGTCTCGATGGTGGGAGGGATGATCGATACGTGATCGATCCTCCCTCCCCTCATCCAGAACCCACGCACTAGGATCGTCGATTTGGTCCATCCTTCAGGCAGTCCGACGCTGGCATGGGCTACGCGCAGTGCGTGGAGGCCATCGCTGAGGCAGCGCATCAGCCGCCAGGAGGAATATGGAGAGCATGAGGAAGAGAAGGAGGGGGATGAGGACGATGAGGAGGAGGAGGAGGAGGAGGAGGAGGAGGAACCAGGCGGAGGGAGGAGGGAGGAGGGAGGAGGGAGGAGGGAGGAGGAGGGCGAGGGAGGAGGAGGGAGGCGGATGAGAGAGGATGAGAAGGAGGAGGAGGAGGAGGACCCACTCATTGCTCACCTCGTGGCCCACAAGTCGTTCGAAGAGCAATGTTGTTCCATCGAACGATTTCGGAACCTCGAGGCGAAGCGCTTCTACGACCTCATCTACCCCGTGCAGCAGTCGGTTTCGATGGCGAACGTCGGCATGACGACTGGCCAGTAGGCACGCTTGAGACCGAGAACGACATCGAGATCGTCAGCCCGTGAGATCTCGACATCGTGGACGATATTCGCCACGATGAGCTTGCGAAAAAAAAACGATAGATTTTGGCGCGGTGGCAGCTGGCGGTACAGTTGCCACCGCAGGTGGCGTGGGGCGCCACAGTCTGATCTTTGGGTGAAAGGGTGTTGTGGTCAAGAGGCTGATTGGGAAATACGTCCGAGTGCTGGGATCTGTTGGCCGATGAGAGATGTATGTTCCGTTCTCTGCGGTAAAAAAAACGAAAGGGTCGGCACGCTACCTGAATGTGCCCGCGCTCCTCCTCCTCCTCCTCCTCCTCCTCCTCCTCGTCCTCCTCCTCCGACTCTGCCTCCTCCCCCTCGGTCCTCCTCCTCCCCTCCTCCTCCTCATCGTCCTTCCTCATCTTCCTCCCTCATCCTCCTACTCCTCCTCATCTTCATCCTCCTCTTCCTCCTCCTCCTCGTCCATCCTCGTTATCCTCCTCCTCCTCCTCCTCTTCCTCCTCCTCCTCCCCCTCCTCTCCCTGCTCCACCCCCTCCCCCTTCGTCTGCTGGTTTGATCGCTTGGCAATCGATTTCACGACCGCTCGAGGCGGCACGGAGCAAGCCGCGTTCAGGTTTAACATAACAGATCGGAGGACGCATTTGAATACACCGTTGATTGGGGCCTCCCTGGGCGCGAAGATATTCGAGCTGCCCGCTTCGAGGTCTGGTCTGAAGATATGTTGTTCTCCTAGGTGGTCTCAGAGCGCGGGTTCCAGGCGCGAAGGTATTCTGCCACATATGTGGCGTTCGCGTGCTTGTCCTGAGAGGTGTCCCTATCCGAAGTGGCGCGTCGAAAGTGCGAAGGTATAACCTTCACGTCGTGCATCGCGCCCCCGGGGTGCGAGGATAATCGCGCCGCGCATTCCAGAACCCTTGAAAAGCCAACTCGCCAGTTGCGATTGCGAGAGCGCTTAGTTATGCACCCAGGGGCGCAAAGCGGGTGTCAGGAGACATTAGCTCAAGCAAGTTTTGCTCCAACGAGTTTCCTTTGACATCGATCGATGTCGCGACTTGCGGCGGCGCACTTGTTGCTGCAAGAGGCGGGCCTGGAGGCGTCCCACGCTGGAGGCAGGCCTGGACCTGCGCGCGGCCCTGGAGGCGCTGGAGGGCGTGGCCCTGGAGGCGCGCTGACTGGAGGGCGCGGCCCTGGAGGCCTCGCGCTGGCTGGAGGGCGCGGCCCTGGAGGCGCCCTGGAGGCGCCCGACGCTGGAGGCAGGCCGACTGGGCGCGGCCTTGGAGGCGCCGCTGGCGCTGCTGAGCCGGATGGATCTGGATTGCGGCACCATCTGCTGAGTCAGTATAAGGAGGGCAAGCTGTCTGCCACTGACGTTTGCGTGATTAGCTATCACGCTACTGTTGCTGGTGGGCAGGGAGGGCCAGAATAAACTCGCGGAATTAATAGCTGTTCCCCCCGCCCCCAGTTGAACGGCCCCCTCGCTGTTATTTGCTCGAGGGAAGGGGGGGAGGGAGGAGTAGGAGGAGGGGGAGGAGGAGGAGGAGGAGGAGGAGGAGGAGGAGGAGGAAGAGAAAGAGGAGAAGGAGGAGGAGGAGGAGGACGGGGAGGAGGATAATGAGGAGGAGGACATGCTCCTCCTCCTCATCTATCTCTTCCCCCCCCTCTCCTCCTTCTCCTCCTCCCCTCTTTTCCCTCCAGGGGCCCCTTACCTACCCCCGCGCCCTCTAGAAAATGGGGAGGGGGGGCAGTGTGATTCCGCGAAGCCATTCTGGCGCGCGTCCCAGGCGGCATTGGCGTTGAAGATCTGGCGAAACCGCCTGGAGGGACCCACTACGCAGAGCACCTTCGAAAAACATCTGGAATGCTTGAAATCCGCAAACGCGTTTTCACTACGAAGGTTCCGTTCTGGAACGCTGATTCGCAAAGCAGGAGACTCGTAGATTTTCCGATCATGCTTCCGCATGAACATTTTGCTCTGTTGTATCTTCGTTTCAACGAGAAGTTAGACGTGCGTGTGCACGACCGTGAGATGCTCCCGCTCACATATCACCAGCACCCTGTCACTTTAGAACGGGGTCACCTGTCATGCCCTCTCGCGCTCTACTCGGATGGAGTGCCATTTTCTAAAACAGATTCGTTCATATGTTATTATTACTCTTGCCACCTGATTCCAAGTGTGCGCTATTTGATTTGCACGATCAAAAAATCAGACATGTGTGCTTGTGGTTGCCAAGGGTGGTGCACTATTGGCACCATTCACCGCATTTTAGCGTGGTCGTTTACGACCCTCGCCAAGGGCGTCTGGCCCTCTGTGGATCACAGCGGTGACCCTTTAACTGACGAGATGCGATCGACGCATCGTGGCTTTGAGCTCGCAGAAGGCATGTGCGGAGCACTGTGTGAATATCGAGCCGATTTGCTCGAGCTGGTTACCAGCTTGGGCTTTAAGAATTGGCAGAACTTGCAACACCCCTGCTTCTGCTACATGTCATCACGCGGTGACCTTTATAACTTTGACCGCACTGTTGCGGACTGCCGCTGGCAGCAGCGCACCGCTGCCACATACCGTGCAGAAGTTGGGCGGTTAATGACCCGCCGCATGGTCAATTCACGACCTCTCTTGCGGCGGCTCAGCCGCAAAATGGAACTCGATAGCACCAGGCGTGGCTTGGTGCTCAAGGAAGATTTCCCTCAGCTCATGCTGAAAAAGGGACACCGCCTCATTGAGAACGAGAGCGTGCGTGATATACACGCCTTCGTTGACATTGAGCTTCCTGCTTGGTTGGATTTTTTCGACACCAGCAGCAACTCACAGATCAATGTGATCACACCTCTTTTTTCAATTCCTGGTTTTTCTGTCGATCACGTGCATCTCGACGCGATGCATATTTTAGACTTGGGTGTTTCCCAGTTCGTGAGCGGCGCAGTAATGCACACCCTGTGCGAACACAATTTCGCTGGATCCACGAAAGTACTGGGCCCGCTAGCATTGCAATGGCAGCCGTGTCCTCCCCCCTCCTACTCCGATCTCATCCCCCGTCTCCTGCATCGACCCTCCTCCACTTCATCTTCCAGATAGATCTCGTCCACGGGGAGCGCGCTGTCGGAGCGATGCGAGCAGGCTCAGGACGTCCACGCTCGAGCAGCGCAGGTTGGAGAATCTGTGCGCGCTTCGCAGGCGCATGAAATCGTTTTATAAACTGCGCCGCATGCATAACCGCAAGCAACTTACGGTAATCAAAAAGCTGAAGTGGCAGCAGCTTTCGCCTTCAGCCGAGCACCCGCGCTTGAAAGCAAAGGCGGCCCAGACTCGCCACCTGCTCCCGCTCATGGAGCTTTTATGTGCCGAGTATCCTGGTTTTTTAGGTACTCAAGGCGCCGCCTTGCATAGGGCGTGCAAGCACTTGAACGAGGTGCACGCCGCCATGCGGCGCGACCCACGCCGCGCAATGCCTGCGGCCTGCCTTTCAGCGCTTCAGCGCAGCATGAGACGCTTTCTCTTCGAATGGCGCCAGCATGGCGGCCACCGCGTTTTTAAATTCCACAGCGCGTGGGATCTGGTGCGCCGCGCCGAGGTTCACGGGAACCCTATGCATTATTGGGCGTATGCGGACGAGGAGATGA
>CAUYUJ010008728.1:20000-25000 GCA_963575745.1 Prorocentrum cordatum | reverse complement strand
TTCACACTGTTTCACCACTCTGTTTCACCACCCTGTTTCACCACGTTTCACTCCTGGCGCAGGCCGCCCTCGAGGCGCTGGCCTCGCCAGTTCCTGGCGCAGGCCGCCCTCGTGAGCGCTGGCCTCGCCATGATCTGGCGCAGGCCGCCCTCGTGAGCGCTGGCCTCGCCACCCTTGCCTGCGAGAGCACGCCTGTCCTCGATCGCGCGCTGGCCTCACGTGCGGCCGGCTCATTCTGCCCATCTCCGTGGCGATGCCATGTGGGGTGGCGCTAAAGTGGCCGCGCGGCCGCTTGCCTTCGGGCGCGCATATATTGAAGTGAAAGAATATGTTCCCTCTCCTCCCCATAACCCCCCCACCCCATAACAAAACTAACCCCTCCCGCCCCTAGGGCATCACTCCGACCGAGAACGGTGCGACCGTACGGGCTCGGGGTTCGCCGCGGAGAGCGGTGCGACATGTCGCACATGCATCTGTTGGGTTCTGAAAAAAAAAGAGAGAGACAACAAGGAGTTAACGAACATACAGAAAACTAACAGGCAACACTTGTACGTGCAAAAAGTGCGATACAAACGCTAACCACGGTCGTGCGGCCTTGTCCCAAATCTGCTTCCACGTGATGACGGATGGCTTGATCTGTGCACTGAACAAAGCATATCAATCATCATCTAAATCAATCATCGTACTGGACTATGTGTACAACTGTGATACAATCAATCAATCATAAACCAATCATCATAACTGTGATACGTGTACTGGACAACATTTCCAGCAATAGTGATGTCATGGTTTTTTTCTGATGTCTTGGTTTTTCGCTTACGTCTTGGTTTAAAACCATGACGTCCTCTCACGTCATGGTTTTACCTTGACGGATGGATGTGTGGGTCCGGAGCCTGGGCTGGCACCCGGCTCGGCTCCCGGCCCGGACGCCCGGGCCGGCGCCCGAGCCGGCGCCCGGGCGCCGGAAAATCAAGTTCCGAGGCGGCGCCGAAAAAAGGCCATTCCAATACACATTTTTCTTTCGAAAATACTGAATTTCTGCTTCCGGCGCCCGGGAGGCTGTCCGGGCCGATTCCGAAGCTCGGGCCGGACTCCCGGCCCGGAACGCCGGCCCGACCCAGTCCGACCGAAGCCCGACGCAGGTCCGACCCAGGTCCGACCCAGGTCCGACCCAGGCCATAGCCAGGTCGCTCCAGAGCCGACCCAGGGTCGACCCACCTTGCCGCATTGCTGAGTGACTTCTCCTTGGAGCGCGCATAGTCTTTTACTCAGCATTAGCCCGTGCGCGTCGGTTTACCAGGGAACGCCCGCTTGGAGGACGCACGACAAGGATTTGTGTTCCCCAAAAACTGTACAGCGCTTTCCTCGCGAACAGCATGGGCCTGTCCGCTCTAGCGCTTCCATGCATTGCTGCTGCGTCGTGTTGCTGCCACTTTTTCCTCTTTTTTCTCATGCGCGCGGACGGAAGTGCCGACTGGTGGGTTCACCGATGACACGCAAGTGTTCGCGCTCCCGCACGCGACTCACAGCAGTATACCCCCAGCCAGCACAGGACCAGTTCTCAAGGACAACAATAGCACGGTCCAGTGTGGCGCCCTCCGCTTTGTGCACGGTCATCGCATAACCAGCACGCAGGTCGAAGCACCCTCGCCTTACACTTCTCCCCGTGGATTCATTGAACACTTTCTCGTATCTCCGCCAGATCATCTCCACCCCAGTGGCGGTCTCTATCTCAACGCCACACCCGTGTATTCCTCGGACTCTACCTGGAGTTCCATTGAACAATCCTGAATCTATATCCAAGTTGTACGTGACGTCAACTTTCATCCCGCGTTTCAATTTCAGATACCCATACTGGCACTCGCCCATCCACACTTGGACTTCTCCCAGGTAATCCCCATCATGCCATTCGAAACCCATGGAATTGACGAAAGCCGCGGACTCCAGAGTCGCGGTCAGCACCGTAGCATCTGGCCACTCAGCCCACACCTTGGCAAGAGATCCCGCTTCCAACCTGTTCGACACGATGAGGCCGTCGAAGAACTGGTGCAAGATTGCTTCCGACACACATGCTTTTCTCGCTTGCCCTAAAAAGGCGGTCAAGCGAGGATCGCTAGTGCGCATGTTCTCCGTCAGCTCCCACACGTCCACCGAGCAGAAGAAAGGTAGGTCGCGAGCATCACCATCGCCAGATGGAGGTCCAAGCTGCCCGAAGTCACCCTCGAAAAACAAGGTCGCAGCGAAACCACTCCGCCTCCAAGCAGATAGGATTGCTTCCACGGCTGGCTTGTCCAACATGTTAACCTCTCCCACCACCCAGATTGGGTAGTTCGCAACAAAATCTCGATAAAAAACTGTCTTTTCTCGGATACCAAAGGCGCTTGCCACAGTCATCTCGGTGACTCTGTCCCGCTTCTGCGCCGAAGCGACGAGTTTCCCCGTAGGAGACACACGAAGCACATGCAGGCCGAGGGACACGCACTCTGAAATGATACAATCCAATAGGTACGTTTTACCTGTCCCTGGCTTCCCCGTGACAAACCGGGCCCAAGGCCGAACACCCTCGACCTCGGTCTCGTCAGCCATGTCCGCTCTGCGCTGAATTGCACTTAGTGCTCTCTCGAAGAAATCTTGCTGCAGTCTGTTCAGGTCATACCCTCGCCCCATCTGCACTTTCAAAGACTGTGTTCGTGGAACAAGTCCGGCGCGCTGCCGTTCAATCAGCTGCAGCCTCGTCTGTATCCTGCTCCACACTGTGCACATGTAATCTGCTCTGTGTCCCTCCGAAGAAAGATACTCTGATACCCAGCCGTGCTGATCCCATGTCCCAGAAGCCATCTCTACAGCAGCACACAAACATTTCAGGCTTGAGTGCACCTCCCACCTGGCTGGTGGCATCAGTTCGAGCACCGAGCGGAACGGCACATTGAGTAGCATCCACTGCCAGAAGAAGTCATCCGACAGGAACCTCGCGTACTGAATCCCCACGGCTCGAAGAGCAGACCTCCGGCGCGCGTGTGGACGTTTGTACTTGTCATACCCAACCTGCCACTCTCTCAGCCACTCTAACAACGTCACCTGGTCGAAAGACCTCCCGCGGGACATGTACGCATTCACTGAGTCGTCGGGCTCGTCTCTGAAGTAAGGGGGGCGGTATTGCGTTGACTCGACGTTCGTGAAAGCCATATTGCCTCGCTGCAAGACCATTGCCATCTCGCAAGCTCCCGGTTTCCAGTTTGATGCCACACCCAGAGCAGCAGACCACCCAGTGGAAGCAGAGTCTTCCCAGTGACTCTGCCAGGATTCTGCATATTTACTTACGTAACCACCGACGTAGCGCAGCAGTGGGGCAGACGTATGCCACCACTGCACATCGGAGGTGCACCTGAAGATCCTCAATACCGCTTTGATACAGGGTCGCAGGCACAACTGATGGAACTGAGCGGTCTTCCGTAAAGCCAGATACCAGACACGTTTCCCAGCATCCCACACGTGAGCAGATGCGGATTCGTTTATCGGAGCATGGTCCTGATCATTGCTGCGTTGAACTTTACGTAGCAGGTCGTCTAGCTCTGGATCCTCAGGATGCAACTCGGCAGTCAGAAGAGACTCGAGCCCCACACGTCGGACATCGGCAAGCCAGAACAACGCATGCACGTGAATGCTGCAACGACCTTTTCCGTACTCGTGATGACGACCCCCATCTTGGTATTCCAATCGACCGTAGTACGCACGCACAGGATTATCCCCACCCTCCTTGTCTCCCAGCCAGTTGTGGCGCCAACACTGACTTCCAGTGTGCCCTGCCAGAAACCCAGCAACCAACGTCTGCAGCGCATGCGCAATCGCATACGCTTCAGGTGCTGCGTAACCCGTCGGCTCCACACCCAGACTCGCTTGAGCACGTCCCAGCCAGTACGGAAACGGCATCGACCACTCATATGGACTCACAGTAAGAAACAGATGGGGGTAACCGTGCATACGAACCACGTCCAACAGAACTCGGTGGTGAGACTTCCAGTACTCCGGCGCCCAATGTCTGGCTTTCATCGCCAGCGAAGCCTTCCGCTCGTTCGTCTTCGCCAGGACAGCCTGGTGCATAGTGTTGCGAAGGATGTAACGGTCAAACTGGAACTGCAGAAGGCTATAGTCTTTCCCAAAATCCAGCACTGGGGACAACACTTTTCGCACGAACGCGGCTTTGAGTGAATCGTACTTCCCCGAGCCCGAAGAGTTGTCTGCTGCAGCAGAGCGCGACTTCTGAAACGGGTCTGCCCAACCCTCAGGAGCGATCATATGTGATTCACACATCTCAGGAGTAGGATACAAGTGCGGCCACAAAGCGGATTCCAGGTAGCACTCCAGGAGTGCGGATGGGGGCAAGGCCAGAGACCCTCCCTGCTGCAACCGTTCACCAAGATGCCTGTGGAAAGCAGCGTACGCAAAATTGTTTTCCAAAAGCCACCGACGTGCACGTAATCCCATCTGCCTGTCACCTTGTGGTAACGACTGTAGCTTGCTTTCCACTGTTGACTTAGCCCAGGACAGGCTGCTGAGACGATCTTTCCGCATGTAGCCGTTCCTGTGCTTCTGCGGGTTCCCCTGGTGCAATTCCACTGGGCGCAGTGCGAAGACAACACTGCTGGGCAGGTTTCGAAGACACTCTGGAACGCTTTCCCTGGTCGGCACAATGTACTTGTCCTTGTGCTTCCCGTGAGCACACTGCCAGCACGGCTTGTCCAACTTTGAAACACAGGACTTCAGATTCAGGAGTTCACTCTGCTTTAAGTCCCTCGGATATCGCACTCCGCACTCCCGACACACTCCCCAGGAACCGAATCGAAGCCATCCGAGGAAACTCAGTTCTTTGAAACTCCACGCGCCAGTATCCAAAGAAGTCCACGCGGGTGCAACACGTCTTCTGATCGAGACCCCCGTCGAGGTGGCAACGCACCCGACAACCAGGACGGTCGATATCAATGAATCCCAGACAGCAGTGT
>CAUYUJ010008728.1:10000-12500 GCA_963575745.1 Prorocentrum cordatum | reverse complement strand
CGCGCGCGACCGTGCGCGGCGCCTTTCGGTGCGTATTTTGCGCGGTTGAACGCGCAGTGTTGGCGGCGCCGACCGTGTCTGCAGGGTGTCCCGCTGCAGGGGTCGTTCGGCCGTCCGCGCCAGGGCGCCCAACGCCGCAAACGAACAGGCCCTGGAACGCAAACTCTGCCATTTTTGGGTCACCCTGAGCCGCCCCGAAGGCACTTTCAGAGTCCCTGCGGTGCGACGTGGGCGCCCATGTCGCCCATGTCGCGCGCTGCGCCCATGTCGCCCACGTCGCCCATGGCGCCCATGTCGCCGCCCATGTCGCCCACGGCGCGGGCGCGCCTTTGCGCGGCGCCCGCGTTGAACGCGCGGTTTTGGCGGCGCCGACCGTGTGGGCAGGGTGTCCCGCTGCAGGGGTCGTTCGGCCGTCCGCGCCAGGGCGCCCAACGCCGCAAAAGAAAATACCCTGGAACGCAAACTCTGCAATTTTTTGTGTCACCCTGAGCCGCCCCGAAGGCAGTTTCAGAGTCCCTGCGGCGCGCGCGACCGTGCGCGCCGCCTTTTCGGTGCGTACTTTGCGCGTTGAACGCGCAGTTTTGGCGGCGCCGACCGTGTCTGCAGGGTGTTCCGCTGCAGGGGTCGTTCGGCCGTCCGCGGCAGGGCGCCCAACGCCGCAAAAGAAAATGCCCTGGAACGCAAACTCTGCAAATTTTTGTGTCACCCCTGAGCCGCCCCGAAGGCACTTTCAGAGTCCCTGCGGCGCGCGCGACCGTGCGCTGCGCCTTTGGGTGCGTATTTTGCGCGGTTGAACGCGCAGTGCTGGCGGCGCCGACCGTGTGGGCAGGGCGTCCCGCTGCAGGGGTCGTTCGGCCGTCCGCGCCAGGGCGCCCAACGCCGCAAAAGAACAGGCCCTGGAACGCAAACTCTGCCATTTTTTTGGTCCCCTCTGAGCTGCGCGCGGCCGTGCGCGCCGCCTTTCGGTGCGCACTTTGCGCGGTGAGCGCGCAGTGTTGGCGGCGCCGACCGTGTGGGCAGGGTGTCCCGCTGCAGGGGTCGTTCGGCCGTCCGCGCCAGGGCGCCCAACGCCGCAAAAGAACAGGTCCTGGAACGCAAACTCTGCAATTTTTTGGTCACCCCTGAGCCGCCCCGAAGGCACTTTCAGAGTTCCTGGCGGCGCGCGCGACCGTGCGCGGCGCCTTTCGGTGCGTATTTTGCGTGGTTGAACGCGCAGTGTTGGCGGCGCCGACCGTGTGGGCAGGGTGTCCCGCTGCAGGAGTCGTTCGGCCGTCCGCGCCAGGGCGCCCAACGCCGCAAAAGAACAGGCCCTGGAACGCAAACTCTGCAATTTTTTGATCACCTCTGAGCTGCGCGCGGCCGTGCGCGCCGCCTTTCGGTGCGCACTTTGCGCGGTGGAACGCGCAGTTTTGGCGGCGCCGACCGTGTGGGCAGGGTGTCCCGCTGCAGGGGTCGTTCGGCCGTCCGCGCCAGGGCGCCCAACGCCGCAAAATAAAATGCCCTGGAACGCAAACTCTGCAATTTTTTGGTCACCCCCGAGCCGACCCGAAGGCACTTTCAGTGTTCCTGCGGCGCGCGCGACCGTGCGCGGCGCCTTTCGGTGCGTATTTTGCGCGGTTGAACGCGCAGTGTTGGCGGCGCCGACCGTGTCTGCAGGGTGTCCCGCTGCAGGGATCGTTCGGCCGTCCGCGCCAGGGCGCCCAACGCAGCAAAAGAACAGGCCCTGGAACGCAAACTCTGCTATTTTTTGTCACCACTGAGCTGCGCGCGGCCGTGCGCTCTTCCTTTCGGTGCGCACTTTGCGCGGTTAAACGCGCAGTGTTGGCGGCGCCGACCGTGTGGGCAGGGTGTCCCGCTGCAGGTGTCGTTCGGCCGTCCGCGCCAGGGCGCCCAACGCCGCAACAGAAAATGCATTGGAACGCAAACTCTGCAATTTTTTGGTCACCCCTGAGCCGCCCCGAAGGCACTTTCAGAGTCCCTGCGGCGCGCGCGACCGTGCGCAGCGCCTTTGGGTGCGTATTTTGAGCGGTTGAACGCGCAGTGTTGGCGGCGCCGACCGCGTGGGCAGGGCGTCCCGCTGCAGGGGTCGTTCGGCCGTCCGCGCCAGGGCGCCCAACGCCGCAAACGAACTGCCCTGGAACGCAAACTCTGCCATTTTTTGGTCACCTCTGAGCTGCGCGCGGCCGTGCGCGCCGCCTTTCGGTGCGCACTTTGCGCGGTTGAACGCGCAGTGTTGGCGGCGACGACCGTGTGGGCAGGGCGTCCCGCTGCAGGGGTCGTTCGGCCGTCCGCGCCAGGGCGCCCAACGCCGCAACAGAAAATGCATTGGAACGCAAACTCTGCCATTTTTGGGTCACCCCTGAGCCGCCCCGAAGGCACTTTCAGAGTCCCTGCGGCGCGCGCGACCGTGCGCAGCGCCTTTGGGTGCGTATTTTGCGCGGTTGAACGCGCAGCGTTGGCGGCGCCGACCGTGTGGGCAGGGTGTCCCGCTGCGGGGGTC
>CAUYUJ010008727.1:0-38428 GCA_963575745.1 Prorocentrum cordatum | reverse complement strand
ACTACTACTACTACTACTACTACTACTACTACTACTACTACTACTACTACTACTACTACTACTACTAATAATAATAATAATAATAACAATAATACTACGGCAATCGAGAACCTATGGCGACATGCCGATTAGCTCAGAATGCAATTACCCTGTGACGTACCCAACCCATTTGTATCATGGGAAACGAGAAAATGACCGAAACTTGCACGGACCATCAAATTGCAGGATCCGTTGTTTGATATGTAAGCTACTTGGGACACGAGCCAATGGCATGATGCGCAGGAGAACCATACAAGAACGAGGGGCGACAACTACAGGCTCGAAGAAGACATGGGGAGTCGAGAACGAAGAGCAGGAGAAAGACGTGCGGGAAGCCCACTGTGCTGGGCCCCTCAGCAGCCCTCGAAAGTGGCGACAGTTTCACAGATCACAGCCCCCCAAGGGATGGCGAGGTCTAATTTGAGTCTGCAGTGGGTACCCACTGAGCTGGGCCCCCCAGCAGCCCTCAAAAGGGGCGACAGTTTCACAGATCGCAGCCCCCCAGGGATGGCGAGGTCCCATTTGAATCCGCCGTGGGTACCCATTGTGCTGGGCCCCATCAGCAGCCCTCGAAAGTGGCGACAGTTTCACAGATCGCAGCCCCCAGGGATGGCGAGCTCCCATTTGAGTCTGCTGTGAGTACCCACTGTGCCGGGCCCCTCAGCAGCCCTCGAAAGTGGCGACAGTTTCACAGATCGCAGCCCCCCAGGGATGGCGAGGTCCCATTTGGGCAAGAAAGTGGCGACAGTTTCACAGATCGCAGCCCCCCAGGGACGGCGAGGTCCCATGTGAATCCGCCGTGAGTGCCCACTGTGCTGGGCCCCCCAGCAGCGCTCGAAAGTGGCGACAGTTTCACAGATCGCAGCCCCCCAGGGATGGCGAGGTCCCATTTGAATCCGCCGTGGGTACCAACTGTGCTGGGCCCCCCAGCAGCCCTCGAAAGTGGCGACAGTTTCACAGATCGCAGCCCCCCAGGGATGGCGAGGTCCCATTTGAATCCGCCGTGGGTACCCACTGTGCTGGGCCCCCCCAGCAGCCCTCGAAAGTGGCGACAGTTTCACAGATCGCAGCCCCCCAGGGATGGCGAGGTCTAATTTGAATCCGCCGTGGGTACCCACTGTGCTGGCCCCCCCAGCAGGCCTCGAAAGTGGCGACAGTTTCACAGATCGCAGCCCCCCAGGGATGGCGAGGTCCCAATTGAATCCGCCGTGGGTGCACACTGTGCTGGGCCCCCCAGCAGGCCTCGAAAGTGGCGACAGTTTCACAGATCGCAGCCCCCCAGGGATGGCGAGGTCTAATTTGAATCCGCCGTGAGTACCCACTGTGCTGGGCCCCCCAGCAGCCCTCGAAAGTGGCGACAGTTTCACAGATCGCAGCCCCCCAGGGATGGCGAGGTCTAATTTGAATCCGCCGTGGGTGCCCACTGTGCTGGGCCCCCCAGCAGGCCTCGAAAGTGGCGACAGTTTCACAGATCGCAGCCCCCCAGGGATGGCGAGGTCCCATTTGAATCCGCCGTGGGTACACACTGTGCTGGGCCCCCCAGCAGCCCTCGAAAGTGGCGACAGTTTCACAGATCAGCCCCCCCAGGGATGGCGAGGTCCCATTTGAATCCGCCGTGGGTGCCCACTGTGTTGGGCCCCCCAGCAGGCCTCGATAGTGGCGACAGTTTCACAGATCGCTGCCCCCCAGGGCTGGCGAGGTCCCATTTGAATCCCGTGGGTACCCACTGTGCTGGGCCCCCCAGCAGCCCTCGAAAGTGGCGACAGTTTCACAGATCGCAGCCCCCCAGGGATGGCGAGGTCCCATTTGAATCTGCCGTGGGTACCCACTGTGCTGGGCCCCCAGCAGCCCTTCAAAGTGGCGACAGTTTCACAGATCGCAGCCCCCCAGCAGCCCTCGAAACGCAGCGACGAGCGAGGTCAAAGGCAGGGGGGAAGAGAGGGACGGGGGGGGTGGGAAGGTTCGCGCGAGCAGTGCTCTATTCAAAACGAGAACCCAACGCAGGAGGGTTGGGAAAATTACCCTGGCGACGTACCCAACCCCTGCGCAAAAGCGGGGCGCAAACAGTTTAGGATACTTTATAAGGGGGCGATGACGGAGCGAGGGTTACATATGTCTGCAGACGGAATTCGGGAGACTCGCAGGACACTGGCTACAGGAAAAGGGCTTGATAAAGCTGATGATTTACAATTCCTGAGCACTCCTAGCCACTTCGAAAACGGGGATCACAGCAGGCCTCGAAAGTGGCGACAGGTTCACAGATCGCAGCCCCGCAGGGACGGCGAGGTCTCATTTGAATCTGCCCGTGGCCCTCACTGTGCTGGGCCCCCCAGCAGGCCTCGAAAATGGCGGCAGTTTCGCAGATCGCAGCCCCCCAGGGATGGCGAGGTCTAATTTGAATCCGCGCGTGGCCCTCACTGTGCTGGGCCCCCCAGCAGGCCTCGAAAATGGCGACAGTTTCGCAGATCGCAGCCCCCCAGGGATGGCGAGGTCTAATTTGAATCTGCGCGTGGCCCTCACTGTGCTGGGCCCCCCAGCAGGCCTCGAAAATGGCGACAGTTTCGCAGATCGCAGCCCCCCAGGGATGGCGAGGTCTAATTTGGGTCCGCCCCTGGCCCTCACTGTGCTGGGCCCCCCAGCAGGCCTCGAAAATGGCGACAGTTTCGCAGATCGCAGCCCCCCAGGGATGGCGAGGTCTAATTTGAATCCGCGCGTGGCCCTCACTGTGCTGGGCCCCCCAGCAGGCCGGCCTCGAAAGTGGCGACAGTTTCGCAGATCGCAGCCCCCCAGGGATGGCGAGGTCTAATTTGAATCCGCGCGTGGCCCTCACTGTGCTGGGCCCCCCAGCAGGCCTCGAAAATGGCGACAGTTTCGCAGATCGCAGCCCCCCAGGGATGGCGAGGTCTAATTTGAATCCGCGCGTGGCCCTCACTGTGCTGGGCCCCCCAGCAGGCCTCGAAAATGGCGACAGTTTCGCAGATCGCAGCCCCCCAGGGATGGCGAGGTCTAATTTGAATCCGCGCGTGGCCCTCACTGTGCTGGGCCCCCCAGCAGGCCTCGAAAATGGCGACAGTTTCGCAGATCGCAGCCCCCCAGGGATGGCGAGGTCTAATTTGGGTCCGCGCGTGGTCACTGTGCTGGGCCCCCCAGCAGGCCTCGAAAATGGCGACAGTTTCGCAGATCGCAGCCCCCCAGGGATGGCGAGGTCTAATTTGGGTCCGCCCGTGGCCCTCACTGTGCTGGGCCCCCCAGCAGGCCTCGAAAGTGGCGACAGTTTCACAGATCGCAGCCCCCCAGGGATGGCGAGGTCTAATTTGGGTCCGCCCGTGGCCCTCACTGTGCTGGGCCCCCCAGCAGGCCTCGAAAATGGCGACAGTTTCGCAGATCGCAGCCCCCCAGGGATGGCGAGGTCTAATTTGGGTCCGCCCGTGGCCCTCACTGTGCTGGGCCCCCCAGCAGGCCTCGAAAGTGGCGACAGTTTCACAGATCGCAGCCCCCCGCAGGCAAGACAGGAAGAGGCGGGAGGCGGGAGGCGGGAGGAGGAAGGACGCGACCACACTGCTCTATGCAAAACGAATACCCAACCAAGGAGGGTTGGGAAAAAAACATCAGCAAGACGAGAAAAATAGGGCGGCAAACACAAAACGCACTTCGAAAACCCAAAATTCTAGGAAACGCTCACAAGACTCCACATTTGAACGAAAGCGCCAGCTGGACTGCACGTCTGCCGGCGCGACCCAGGCCACGGACGCGCAAAGAGCGGACACAAGGGCATTGGAAACGCAAAACGTAAACAAACAGAAAACGCGACCGACTGAAACAATAAGGTATACTATACCTATACGACCACCCTGCGGGTGATAAGGAGGTTGGGGGGGGAGGGGCCCAGCAATGGGCAACAGTGGTGAATGTTGTTGTGACAATGCCAGTGGAGATAGTTGCGTTGCCGCTCGCTCTTGGGAGCGTTGGTGTCGAGTTGTTTACGTCACCCTTTGTTCTTTGGCGCCTTGGTACCATTCGGACCTCCACCTGGGAACCTGCCCAACTTGCGCAACGGCAGCTAACGGCACCATTTGGCCACAGAAGACTGAAGCGCTGGCAAAGCTTGGCGCAGCCCGCGCCCCCTCTTGCACTATCGATCTCACTATCGATCTCTTTATCGGTCTCACTCATCGATCTCACTCGATCAATCTCACCATCGATCTCACAATCGATCTCATCATCGATCTCTCTCGGGCGGTCTCACTATCCCACACACGATCCCGGACACCGACGGGACACGGACGGGACACCGGCGGAACACCGGCGGGACACCGCGCCGCCCCGGCCGCCCGGAAGGGAATCATTTCGTCTGGCCGCGCCTCAGCCACACGGGACACCAGCGGGACACCGGCGGGACACCGCGGGCCACCGGCCGCCCGGAAGGGATCATTTGGTCCGGCCGCACCTCAGCCACACGGGACACCAGCGGGACACCGGCGGGACACCGCGGGCCACCGGCCGCCCGGAAGGGAGTCATTTGGTCCGGCCGCGCCTCAGCCACAGGAGACTTTCTCTCGCCTGCCCACGCAGCTTCGCCTCGCCCGCACGGCACGCACGAAAACGAAACCGAAATCGATTTCCCGGTAGGGGGGGCTCTCCGTTCCACTTCGATCTCACCCCCCAACCTCCGACGATGGAATGAGAAAACATAAATACGAGCAAACACCGGGCAAACTTGGTAAAATACTCAAAGAAAAAAGAAACAAACGAAATCAACAAAACGCCCCCCCCCCCCCAAAAAAAAAAACAAAAAGAAAACATGAAAGGAATACAATAATATCAATTGAAACTCAGAAATCAAAGACAATATACAACAACCACATGAGAACTTTCTTGGTTCATCTTGGACTTTTTACTGGAAGTTGCTCCACCACGACTTGTCTGTATGAATTCGTATTTTGTGTTTTCACATCCACATTCGTTGAATCCAAGGTATCAATGGCTAATGATGTTTTATGGAAAACGGTAGGCCCGTAAATCTCTGCTCATCACCTCGACGTCGCAACGGGGGTGCTAGCTTAAGCTCTGCTCGACGGGACCCCCCAGCGGAATTTTACCCACACGTGTGAACCACCGCTCCCCACGTAGGAAAGGCGGGACAGTAGAAAGAAACTGATAGGTTCCGAAGGCACCCTTAGAATCCACCATCCTGCTGTTCTGTTTTAGGCCTGAGATTGCGGCTTAAAAATGTTCAATATGAACTGGGCTCGACAATCTTATTCTGAACTCCTGAAGCAACAAAAAAAAAAAAAACGACGACGACAAATACAAAACGAACGTGTTTCAATCAAGCCTCGGACAACGAAACCGCCCAATATTGCTGAAAAACCTTGTGGTTCTTATTGTGACATCGGTTTTTCAATCATGATGTTTATTCCTAAGAGTTTTTAATGGGTACTATCTACAATCGATCCACTCAAAGATAGATGTTCTTCTTTACTACGCGCACAAAAAAACTCTAACGAATTCAAAACCATGTTTGATATAGAGGAAATCGATTCAAACATCTGACGTATTCACCGACGAAAAGAGAAAAACAAAAATGGAAGAAGAAAAGAACATGACTCGTAGAGCTTCCTTGAAAGCGAGGCGGCGAAGCTAGAGAGTAATTCCGGCGCGCTGGGGAGCTAATTGGCCCGAAAAATCTCGACGGAAGCCTTGCATACTTTCGGTCAGTTAAAAATCAGTTTCTCGAAATTTGACACTTCGTTAGAGTTCTAATATTGTGTCCCCCCATATTCGATCTTATTCCCGCTCGCCATTTGGACTTCAGGTCGATTGGATGGATATTACTATCAAAAACAATGTGGGCGGGATCGGCAGTTGAGTGCCATTTTGCCAGGTGCTGTCGGTTTTCTCAACGTAACTCGAACTGTAGATGAGCTACAGAGCTGTTCGGCACAGCAATCGAAAGGAATCAATAAGAGCGCTAGTCTCAAGTATCCAGATGCCTGAGATCGGTCTGCTACCAAAGCTGGAACCGAAAAACTAACTCTGCTAATGTGTTGAGAGATCATGTCAGTTTTCTCCACTTCGTTCGACCTGTAGGCTTGCTACGAAGCTGAAGAACACACCTCCAAACAAGAAAGCAGCATGCACATCCGCGCACAGTGCCGAGACGTCTGAGATCGGTCTGCTACCAGAACTGGGACATAACAACTATTCATACCAGCTAATGTCTTAAGAGGTGCCGTAGGGTCTCTTAACTTAACTCGAGCTATAGATGAGCTACAGAACTGTTGGACACAACAAGTGAAAAGGAAATTATCAGGAACGCTAGTATTCAGATGCCTGAGATCGGTCTGCTACCAGAGCTCGAATCCAACAACTATTCGTAATATGCTAATTATTTAAGAAATGACCATACTTTGCTCTAATTTATTCGAGCGGGCTAAATATGCAGCTGAGAAGCACTTTTCGAAACAACAAGTCAATAGGAACACTCGCCGACAACATCGAGACGTTTCAAGTCGGCCTGGAAGCTGTGACTAAAAACTATTCGAACTGGAAATACCGTACGACGGATGATGTGCGCTTCCTTAATTGAATTCGAGTTCCAGGCCAGCTACGGAGCTGAGATGCACACCAATCGACAGGGAATGTTCAAATACATTAGTCTTCTACACGTATGAGATCGGTCTGCGACCAGAGCTGCAACCAAACAAATATTACCACTCTTTCATTTTTATGAGGGCGGTGTTTAATGTCTGCACTTAATCCGAGTGATAGGCAAGCTGGGGAGCTGGGAAGCATTCCGCTGAACAGAAAATCATCATATACAGTCCTCTACAGTAGCTGAGAAGCAGACTGCTCCTCTTCCTCCTCTTCCTCTTTCTCCCCCACCTTTTCCTCCTGCTTTCTCTCCTGCACCTCCTCCTCCTCCTCATCATCCTCCTTCTTCCCTCCACTCTTCCCCCTTCTCCTCCTCCCCCTCGTTCTCGTCCTCCTTCTTATCCTCCTCCTCCTCCTCCTCCTCTTTCTCAGCCTCCTCCACTCCTTCTCCTGCTCACTCCTCCTTCTCCTCCACCTCCTCTTCCATGAAACCTCGCCCTCGCGCGCGCGGAATGCGAGATTGGCGCGCTTGCATGCCATCATGTATATCGCATGGAAGCTCTACGAATTCCCGGCGGTAGGCAAGGTTGACGGTTTACCGCCAGCTCCCAGTTGAAGGAGAAGAGAGAGAGAGAGAGAACAAAAAAAAAAAAAAAAACGCTAGTCACGCCAACTCAAGCAAACCCAATGTGACAAGTGAGTAATTCATGCCATCTCTCTCAAAAATATTGTCCAACGTGGGTTTGATTTGCGGTACTGAATTCATGTAGAAACTACACAATCCGAAAATGCATCGGCGCCTTCACTCAAGTGTTTGAACATGCCTTTACCTGGAATGTTCGACCCCGGATTACATTTAATGTAAAAATCTCAAAATGGAAACTCCCGAATCGTTTTTCTAACCTTGCCGGCTCTCAACTGAAAATTTGAATGTCATGTGTTCTGTTCCGTTCAACATATCTTGTCACAGGGCGGTTTTGTTATCTTGTTTTATACGACTCTGATCGCAGTTGCTCTAAACCTCGACGTGAATCAATCCAGCCGCGCATAAGCCTCAGGAGACTTTTCTCTCGCCCGCCACTGCTTGGCCCGCCCGCACATGGCACGCACGAACGCGAAACCGAAACCGATTTTCTGGTGGGACACTCATCGTTCCACTTCGATCTCACCCACCAGCCTCCGATATCTATTGCTGTATATATATATATGTACACCGTGGAACACCACAGGACACCTCGGGACACCACATCGATCTCACCATCAATATCACTATCGCTACGACCGCCCTGCGGGTGATAAAGAGATTGTGGGGGATTGAGATCAAATGCCCACCCTGACTGACCTCCAACCTATCACCTTGATATCATATCCTTCTTTCTCTCTGAATTGAAACAAATGAATTGATGGATTGGGTTGGATGGATTGGATTGGATGCGATGATATAAGATGGACAAAATGCTAAAATTATCCCAGCAAAGTAACCTAACAGCGATGTGTAGGAGCATATCTGGAAGCATTCCCCTTCAGACTCATATGAGAACCCAGTTGTAGAATTCTGCTGTTCTCGCAGTCGTAGTCGCATTCGCGATGACAGTCGCAGCGGCAACGGCAGTCGCAGTCACAGCTTCAGTCTAAGTCTGCCTCAGCCTCAGCTTCAGCCTGCCTCAGCCTCAGCCTCAGCCTCAGCCTGCTTCAGCCTCAGCTTCAGTCTGCCTTCAGCCTCGGCCTCAGCCTCAGCCTGCCTCAGCCTCACCCTGCATCAGCCTCAGCCTCAGCCTCAGTCTGCCTCAGCATCAGCCTGCATCAGCCTCAACCTCAGCCTGCCTCTGCCTCAGCCTCAGCCTGCTTCAGCCTCAGCCTCAGTCTGCCGTCGGCCTCGGCCTCAGCCTCAGCCTGCCTCAGCCTCAGCCTCAGCCTCAGCCTGCCTCAGCCTCAGCCTGCCTCAGCCTCAGCCTCAGCCTGCCTCAGCCTCAGCCTCAGCCTGCTTCAGCCTCAGCCTCATTCTGCCTCAGCCTCGGCCTCAGCCTCAGCCTGCCTCAGCCTCAGCCTGCATCAGCCTCAGCCTCAGCCTCAGCCTGCCTCAGCTCAGCCTCAGCCCAGCCTTCAGCCTCAGACTCAGTCCTCATCTGCCTTCAGCCTCGGCCTCGCTCTCGCCTGCCGCAGCCTCCCTCAGCCCCATCCTGCCTCGCGCTCAGCCTGCCTCAGCCTCAGCCTCAGCCTGCCTCAGCCTCAGCCTCAGCCTGCTTCAGCCTCAGCCTCAGTCTGCCCGCAGCCTCGGCCTCAGGCTCAGTCTGCCTCAGCCTCAGCCTGCATGAGCCTCAGCTTCAGCCTCAGCCTGCCTTAGCATCAGCCTTCCTCAGCCTCAGCCTCAGCCTGCCTCAGCCTCAGCCTCAGCCTGCTTCAGCCTCAGCCTCGGTCTGCCTACAGCCTCGGCCTCAGCCTCAGCCTGCATCAGCCTCAGCCTGCATCAGCCTCAGCCTCAGCCTCAGCCTGCCTCAGCCTCAGCCTGCCTCAGCCTCAGCCTGCCTTTGCCTCAGCCTCAGCCTGCTTCAGCCTCAGCCTCAGTCTGCCTTCAGCCTCGGCCTCAGCCTCAGCCTGCCTCAGCCTCAGCCTGCCTCAGCCTCAGCCTCAGCCTCAGCCTGCCTCAGCATCAGCCTGCCTCAGCCTCAGCCTCAGCCTGCCTCAACCTCAGCCTCAGCCTGCTTCAGCCTCAGCCTCAGTCTGCCTTCAGCCTCGGCCTCAGCCTCAGCCTGCCTCAGCCTCAGCCTGCATCAGCCTCAGCCTCAGCCTCAGCCTGCCTCAGCATCAGCCTGCCTCGGCCTCAGCCTCAGCCTGCCTCAGCCTCAGCCTCAGCCTGCTTCAGCCTCTGCCTCAGTCTGCCTTCAGCCTCGGCCTCAGCCTCAGCCTGCCTCAGCCTCAGCCTGCATCAGCCTCAGCCTCAGCCTCAGCCTGCCTCAGCATCAGCCTGCCTCAGCCTCAGCCTCAGCCTGCCTCAGCCTCAGCCTCAGCCTGCTTCAGCCTCAGCCTCAGTCTGCCTTCAGCCTCGGCCTCAGCCTCAGCCTGCCTCAGTCTCAGCCTGCCTCAGCCTCAGCATCAGCCTGCCTCTGCATTCAAAATGTGGCCCGGGAATGGAGTTCTGGGAACTCGAAGAACACGAAGTGGCCTACAGTTGGCTACGGGCATTCAAAATGTGGCCCGGGAATGGAGTTCTGGGAACTCGAAGAGCACGAAGTGGCCTACAGTTGGCTACGGGCATTCAAAATGTGGCCCGGGAATGGAGTTCTGGGAACTCGAAGAGCACGAAGTGGCCTACAGTTGGCTCCGGGCATTCAAAATGTGGCCCGGGAATGGAGTTCTGGGAACTCGAAGAGCACGAAGTGGCCTACAGTTGGCTCCGGGCATTCAAATTGTGGCCCGGGAATGGAGTTCTGGGCACTCGAAGAGCACGAAGTGGCCTACAGTTGGCTCCGGGCATTCAAAATGTGGCCCGGGAATGGAGTTCTGGGGACTCGAAGACTCGAAGTGGCCTACAGTTGGCTCCGGGCAGTAGGAATGTGGATCCGGGGAGGAATGGAGTTCTGGGAGGTCGAAGAGCACGAAGTGTGTGACTGTTTGCGAAAAACGAGTTCGGACACGAGTTCGGACACAGCTCCCCGGATGCCGCCCAGACCCCCCTGTGGAGTCATCTGCTGCTCTCTTTTGAATCCACTAGAAACCTGTCAGCAAAAGCTGTTAGGTAAAATCGACCGCAGGCGCCGACAAAATCAACTGATGGATTAAATTGAGTGGATTGGATTAGATGGGATAACATGGATTTGATAAGACTATTCGGATTGGCAGAACTGGATTATATCAGAAAAGATGGATTAAATTGGCCCGCCGCAGGCGCAGAAACAAATGAATTGATGGATTAGGTTGATGAAATTGGATTATTAGAAAAAATGTTTGAAAACAAGATGGATTGGATAATAAGCTGGATTGGATGATAAAGCCCGCCGCAAGCGCCGAAACAAAAATTGATGAAATGAGCGACATGCGTTAGCCTGGAACACCTGAACCACCCGGGACACCACCCGGCGCAACTAGACACCTCCCGGCCACCGGCGGACGGGAAACGGACGTTCGCTCCTACTGACACCTGGGACATCCGGGACACTACCGGGCCCAACTGGGACACCTCCCAGCCACGGCGGACGGGAACGGACTTTCGCTCCACTTCGGCCTAACTACAGCAGAATTACGCGCTTCGTCGCCCGCACGCATGACACGAGCACGAAACCGTTTGACTGCGATCTCATCCCTCTACCTCCGGTCGATCTCACTGAACGGGACACCACGGGACACCACTACTACTACTACTACTACTACTACTACTACTACTACTACTACTACTACTGCTACTGCTACTGCTACTACTACCACTACCACTACCACTACTACTACTACTACTACTACTACTACTACTACTACTACTACTACTACTACTACTACTACTACTTTGACTGCTACCGAATCCCACTCGTCACTTTCTCGATTAGCCGATGTATCTTTACTGCGCATAGGAAACACTCTAACGAATTCAAAAACCATGTTTGATAAGAGAGAAAATCTATTCTAGCATCTGAGGTATTCACCGAGAACAAAAGAAAAGCAAAATGAAAGAAGAAAAAATACATTAAAGAAGAAGAGAGAGAGAGAGAGAAAACAACAAAGAATAAGAAAGGCTATTTTACGCCAACTCAGGCAAACCCAATGTGAAGTGAATAATACTGTCCAGCGCGGGTTTTGCGACTCTGATTACCGAAAGTGCACCGGCGCTTTCACTCAAGATTTTGAAACTGCCTTAACCTGGAATGTTCGACCCCGGATTAGAATTAATGTGCAAATCTTCAAATGGAAATTCTCGAATCGTTTTTCTAACCTCGCCAGCTCTCGTCTGAAATTTCGTTTGTCGTTTTCTTTTGTTTTGTTCAACACATCTCGTCACATCTCTATGCAAGAATGCTTCTTTGAAGCATTCATTCAAAATCAATAATTATCTCGAAGAGAAACTGTTACGAATTTTGGTCGTAGTCTCTTCTCGCGCTTCTGACTTCAGCATTCTGTACGTCAAGGACAAATCAGGACAGTTCTCGTGGCACCGTCGCTGATTTGTTCGGACTTGTGCAATTGACATTTCTTTTTTCACCTCTTCTTTGTCCCGCTGGTTGACTATCAAACTCTTCAAATTTAAGGCGACAGTGCAGACCTTCTGTCTATCGATTTCTGCTCGCTGATAACCCGGATTGTGCTGTACAGTTCTGTCAGAGTCCATGATTTACAATATGCGCGGCCGTATTTCTTAATCCGATTCTGCTCTGAAAACTAAATGCACCGATGAAGTTCTTCAAAACTCGTGCTGCAATGAGTTTTTTATATTCAGTTCGTAGGGCGGTTTTGTTGTCTTTGTCAAACAGGATTCTGATCGCTCGCCGGCACATGGCACGCACGAACACGAAACTGAAACCGACTTCCTGGTTGGATATATATATATATATATATGTACGTGCACTACCACACTTCGGGTGATAAGGCGGTTGAGGAAAAAAGGGCGGGAACCAACATGTGACCCAATCGACATCCCAATCGATCTCACTCAACAGGACACCACGGGACACTTGTCGATCTCAAAATCGATCTCACTCAACAGAACACCACGGGACACCGCGGGCCATCTCTCGCTCTCATTATCTTTCTCACTATCAATCTCACTCAACGTTACAGCATACAACACCACAAAACGCCTCTCCACTGATCGATGTCACTCAACGGGACACCACGGGATACGTGTCTATCTCACGATCGATCTCACTATGGATCTCACGATGGGACACCACGGAACACACGGGCCACCACGGGACTTCACGGGACACCGCGGGACATCTCTCCATCTTACGTTCGTCTCACTATCGATCTCCCTATCGATCTCACTCAACGGGACAGCATAGAACACCACTCGACACCTCGGGACACCACATCGATCTCACCATCAATATCACTACCTATACGACCGCCTTGCGGGCGATAAGGAGGTTGGGGGATTGAGATCAGATACCCACCCTGACTGACCTCCAGCCTGTCATCTTGATCTCATATCCGTCTTTCTCTCTGAATTGAAACAAATGAATTGATGGATTGGGTTGAATGAATTGGATTGGATCAGATAATGTGCTGGGTTGGACAAAATAAATGGGATACTATAACCTAAGAAAATCGCTGCAGGCGCCGACAAACATGAATCCCACCAGCCCTCTGGGCGTAGGTGGTCTAGAGCAGATCCTCTTCCACCCCTCCCTCTTCTACCCCCTCCCCTGGACCTGGACGGGGGGGGCCGCGGCGCGTTGGAGCGTCCAAGATGGCCAAAGATGGCTTCAAAAGCGCCTCAAAAAGCCCAAGATGAGCTCCAAGATGGCTCAAGATAGCGCAAGATCGCTCACGATGGCTCCCAAGATGCTCCAAGAGGCCCCAAGACGATCCCAAGACGGCTCCCGTCCCAAAACCTAAGGAAAAACAATGTGTTGTGCTTTCTCGCCTTTTCGCTTCCGATGGACATCCGATGCCTCCAGATGGCTCCAAGATGGCCCAGGAGGGCCCCAAGAGAGGCCCAAGAGAGCTCCAAGACGGCCCCAAAAGCGCCCAAGAGCGCTCCAAGAGCGCTCCAAGATGGGCTCAAGAGGCGATTTATGGGGCTCCCGAGGGGGGAGGCTAATTGGAGCTCCCCTCTTGTTTGATCGACTCCCTCCAAGATGGCCCCAAGAACGCCCCGAAGGCTCCCTAGAGCGCCTCAAGAGGGTCCCAAGAGGCGCCAAGACGTCCCCAAGAGGCGCCCAAGAGGCCTCCAAGAGGCTCCCAAGAGACCCCCAAGAAGCCTCAAGAGGATTTCCGAAAAGGCATTCAAGACGCTTCTGGCTCTTCGGTTCGCCGTCCTCTTCCTCTTCCTCTTCCTCAACCACCTCTTCCTCTTCCTCCCTCCTCCTCCTCCTCTCCCTCCTCCTCCTTCTCCTCCTTCTCCTCCTTCTGCTCCCTCTGCTCCTTCTCATCCTTCTCGTCTTTCTCGTCCTCGCCCTACTCCATATCCTCCTCATTCTCCTCCTCCTCCTCCTCCTCCTCCTCCTCCTCCTCCTCCTCATCATCCTCATCCTCATCCTCCTCTTCCTCCTCTTCCTCCTCCTCCTCCTCCGACGACGACGACGACGACGATTCCTCTTCCATCCTCCCCCTCTCGGGGTCTGTGACAGCTTCCCCCGCCCTTTGTTCTTCTGCATGCTCCCCGACTTCCCTGATCACCTCAACTCCCCTGAGCATCGTTTCTGGATGGGCTGGTGGGGATACTTTTTTGATCAGCGGCCCGCAAGGAAAAAGTCCAGAGGGCGAATGTACCGAGCAGCTGGGGCACAGCGCAAGATAATTAGCGCATGCAACGAGCGGAAAAGCAGACAGAAGCAGCCAGCCGCCTGCGAGGATATTTTTGTTGATTTGCGGCCCGCAAGGAAAAGTCCAGAGGGCGGTCAGAGCCTGCGAGGATACGCGAAGCGCCACGAAATTCTCAGTCATCCCTGGGATTCGCTGCACTCCTCCTCCTCCTCCCCTTCCGCCCCCCCCCCCGACGTCCATCCCCGGGAGAATGGATCCTCGCCATCAGCGACTACGTAATCGGTGTGGCCTTCTTGAGGGAGCTGCACTACAGCAAGCTAGGTGCCGAAAGTTCAAACAATCGCGCTGCTGCCCGGGGAGCAATGCTGCTCGCTCGAAGCGCAACCCCTTCGCCTTGTGGAAGCAGTCACTTGGCCAGTGTTTTTGACCGCTCGTCGCAACGGAAGGAGCATGGCCCCCGAAACATCAGACACCTTTCGAAGCATTGGAGACGAACAATGTGTATGGACATGAGGCACCACGGGCGAAGCCGAGGGTGGTCTACCTCGACCGTGAAGAGAGCAAAGTCCAACCACATCCTACAAGGCAACGCGGCACGGGCGAAGACCGATGACGATCTCCCCCTGCGGCTACGAGCATCCAAACTGACAGCGCAGCACCACGGGCGACGACCGAGGATGGTCTCCTTTGACCGTGAAGCAAGCGTGCCTCCGATTAATTGTTGACATGTCTCAGAGGGCAGCGCGGCAGGGGCGAAGACCGAGGGTGATCTCCCCCTTCGGCCACGAGCCTCCGCCTGGACAGCGCGGCAACACGGGCGACGACCGAGGATGGTCTGCTCCGACCGCGGCGCGAACGGGCGTCCAGCCGAGAGTTGACCTTGGAGAAGACAACGCGGCACGGGCGAAGACCGAGGGTGGTTTTCTTCGCCAGTGCGGCGGCAGCCAGGGCAGCGCGTGAAAAAAACGCTCGCGCGTAGCTGCACACATTAGCAGCGGTGGATGCGTGCACACTCCTCCTCCTCCTCCTTCACTGCGTCCCCGGGAGATGGATCCTCGCCATCAGCGACTACGTAATCGGTGTGGCCTTCTTGAGGGAGCTGCACTACGGCAAGCTAGGTGCCAAAAGTTCAAACAAACGCGCTGCTGCCCGGGGACCAATGCTGCTCGCTCGAAGCGCAACCCCTTCGCCTTGTGATCAGCAGTCACTTGGCCAGTGTTTTTGCCCGCTCGTTCGCTCTTTCTCTGTGTAATAACTTGACACCAGTCTTCGGCTGGTGACTTGCCAGAGTTCCCTCGCTGGGGTACCCAACATGTTTTCCAGCATCGCCCACGTGGCATAGTGTGGACAGACGTCGGGCGCACACGGCGGCCCCAACAAAACTCTTGGCGTCGCAGGCGCTGGGCGGCATGTGGAAAAGTCAGGGCGAGGCCGATATGGGGTGGCTGAGACACGGCGCGCGCTACCAAAGAGGGGTGTGCGGGATACGTATAAAACAGGGGGGAGAGAGGAGCGAGCAGAAATTCTCGATCGGCTCAGGGGAAGGATAAAATTATCGTATCTGCACACATCATCACATCATTATGATCGACCTACGCGCAGCTAGCAGCGCAAGCAGTGTAGCGTGCAAAACATAATTATAGCCGGAGTGCAGTATCCCCAAACAGGTTTTTAGACCCACTGCGGTTTCCAAGGTCGATTGCGTGCCCGTCCAGTGCGGGCTGGCATGGCATGTTAAAACATGCCTCCTCCTTCCTCCTCCTCCTCCTCCTCCTCCTCCTCCTCCACCTCCTCTTCATCCCGAACGGCATCTCCGAGCCCAGAGTTGCAAGGATGTCTCTAGCGTAACGGGCTGGACCACCTCGCGCGCGGCATCTCGGACCCCAGAGTTGCGACGATGTCTCGGGCGAAACGTGCTGCGAGGAAGTCTCAGGCGAAACGGGCCGGACCACCTCGAGCGCGGCGTCTGAGCTCCGAGTTGCGGGGGCCTCCTGGTGCCTCCTGGGGCCTCCTGGGGACCTCCTGGGGCTTCCTCCTGGGCCTCCTGTGGCCTCCTGAACTCCACCTGGGGTTTCCTGAAGCCTCTTGGGGCTCCCAGGGTGGATATCAAACCTGTGGCCGTTTGGGCCTCTCCAAATGGAGGGGGGGGCACAAGAGCACGAAAAATCGACAAATCGACACCGGATGTGTATTAACTTGACACGTTCTGATAGGCGGCCTCCTGGGGCCACCTGGGAGCCTCCTGGGAATCTCCTGGGGGCCCCTGGGGCCTGTCCTGGGCGTCCTGCGGCCTCCTGGACCTCTCTGGGGGCTCCTGGGGCTCCCAGGGTCCCAGGGGGGATATGTAACATGTGGTCTTCTGGGCCCCCAGGCTGGACCACCTCTTGCGCAGCATCTGAGAGCTCAGAGTTGCGAGAATGTCTTGTGCGAAACGAGCCGGACCACCTTGCGCACGGCATCTCAGAGCTCAGAGTTGCGGAGATGTCTCAGGCGAGATGGGCCGGACCACCTCGCGCAGGGCATCTCGGAGCCCAGCGTTGCGAGGATGTCTCCAGCGTAACGGGCTGGACCACCTCGCGCGCGGCATCTCGGACCCCAGAGTTGCGACGATGTCTCGGGCGAAACGTGCTGCGAGGAAGTCTCAGGCGAAACGGGCCGGACCACCTCGAGCGCGGCGTCTCAGAGCTCGGAGTTGCGGGGGCCTCCTGGGCCTCCTGGGGCCTTCTGGTGACCTCTGGGGCTTTTTTTTTTTTTGTTTTTTTTCCCATTTTCCTTGGCCTATGTGGCCTACTGGACCCCACCTAGCGGCTTCCTGTAGCCTCTTGGGGCTCCAAGGGGGGGATATCTAACATGTGGCCGTCGGGCCCCCCCAAAATCGGGGGGGGGGGGGCCACAAGAGCAGGAATAATCAACGAATCGACACCGGATTTGTATTAATTTGACACGTTCTGATAAGGGGCTGCGGCTTCCTGAAGCTCTCTGGGGCCTCCTGGGGCTCCCAGGGTTCCAGGGGGGATATGTAACATGTGGTCTTCTGGGCCCCCAGGCTGGACCACCTCTTGCGCGGCATCTGGGAGCTCAGAGTTGCGAGAATGTCTTGTGCGAAACGGGCCGGACCAACTTGCGCACGGCATCTCAGAGCTCAGAGTTGCAAGGATGTCTTAGGCGAGACGGGCCGGACCACCTCGCGCAGGGCATCTCAGAGCTCAGAAGTTGCAAGGATGTCTCTAGCGTAACGGGCTGGACCACCTCGCGCGCGGCATCTCGGACCCCAGAGTTGCGACGATGTCTCGGGCGAAACGTGCTGCGAGGAAGTCTCAGGCGAAACGGGCCGGACCACCTCGAGCGCGGCGTCTCAGAGCTCCGAGTTGCGGGGGCCTCCTGGTGCCTCCTGGCGCCTCCTGGGGACCTCCTGGGGCTTCCTCCTGGGCCTCCTGTGGCCTCCTGAACTCCACTGGGTTTCTGAAAGTCCTCTTGGGGCTCCTGGGGTTATCTAACATGTGGGCTGGGCCCTCAAAATGGAGGGGCGGGGCCACAAGAGCAGGAAAAATCAACGAATCGGCACAGGATGTGTATTAACTTGACACGTTCTGATAATTAGGAGGCCTCCTGGGGCCTCCTGGGAGGCTCCTGGGAATCTCCTGCGGACCCCTGGGGCCTGTCCTGGGCGTCCTGCGGCTTCCTGAAGCTCTCTGGGGCCTCCTGGGGCTCCCAGGGTCCCAGGGGGGATATGTAACATGTGGTCTTCTGGGCCCCAGGCTGGACCACCTCTTGCGCAGCATCTGGGAGCTCAGAGTTGCAAGAATGTCTTGTGCGAATCAGGCCGGACCACCTTGCGCACGGCATCTCAGAGCTCAGAGTTGCGAGGATGTCTCAGGCGAGACGGGCCGGACCACCTCGCGCAGGGCATCTCAGAGCTCAGAAGTTCGAGGATGTCTCAGGCGGGCTCCCAGGGTCCCAGGGAGGATATGTAACATGTGGTCTCCTGGGCCCCCAGGCTGGACCACCTCTTGCGTGGCATCTGGGAGCTCAGAGTTGCGAGAATGTCTTGTGCAAAACAGGCTGGACCACCTTGCGCACGGCATCTCAGAGCTTTGAGTTGCAAGGATGTCTCAGGCGAGACGGGCCGGACCACCTCGCGCAGTGCATCTCAGAGCTCAGAAGTTCGAGGATGTCTCAGACGAAACGGGCCGGACCACCTCTCGCGCGGCATCTCCGAGGTCAGAGTTTCGAGGATGTCTCAGGCGAAACGGGCCGGACCACCTCGCGCAAGGCATCTCAGAGCTCAGAGTTGCGAGGATGTCTCAGGCGAAACGGGCCGGACCACCTCTCGCACGGCACCTCGGGGCTCAGAGTTTCGAGGATGTCTCAAGCGAAACGGCCTGGACCACCTCTCGCGCGGCGTCCCGGAGCGCAACTTTTCGAGGATGTCTCAGGCGAAACGGCCAATCCCGGCCAACTCAGAAACGAGAGTTGTGAGGATGTCTCAAGCGAAACGGCCCGGACCATCAAATTTTGGTGAGGATGTCTCTGCTCCGACTTCCCTCGGCCGGAGTTAGCTTCTATCACAACAACACCCCGTTCAGCAAGCTGTTTGGGGAAAAAGCAATCCCTGGGATAAGATCGAGAGGTCCGCGGACGCACGTCTCGAAACAAACATTTGGACGTCGGATGTCTGGGGATGGCGGGAGGCGAGGCGCGCATGGCGGATGCTGAGGCGGCAAAATGACGGAGACGGCGACGGGGAGGCGGAGGCAGAGGCACAGCAGCGAAAGGCGAGAGGCGTGAGGAGAAAGGAGGGAAGAGGAGGCAGGCGGGAGGCAAGAGGAGGGAGGTGGGAGAAATGAGAGAGGTTTCAGGCAGAACGGGGCACACCATCTCATGCGCAGCATCTCGAAGAACCCTGACGAAGAACCAGTCCCGGGGACGAGATCGAGAGGTCCGCGGGCGCACGTCTCGAAATCGTGACGTCGGATGTCTGCGGAGGGCGGAAGGCAGGGCGCGCATGGCGGCATCTCGGAGCTTCGCATTGTGAGGATGGCTCGGGAGAAACGGACTGGACCACCTCGCGTGCGGCATCTCGGAGCTCAGTATTGGAAGGATGCCCCAAGCGAAACGGGCCGTTCTACCTCTCGACTCCCGTTAAGCCCTCTCATGCAACTCCATTCCTCATCCCTCCTCCTCCTCCTCCTCCTCCTCCTTCTCCTCCTCCTCCTCCTCCTGCTCCTGCCTGCTCCCTCCTCCTCCTACTCCTCCTCCTCCTCCTCCTCCTCCTCCTCCTCCTCCTCCGGCACGTTTTGAGACGTCGCTAAAAGGTATATACAAATCCTGTTTGGGGAACCCTGTCTCGGAGCCCAGAGTTGCGAGGATGTCCCAGGTCGCACCTGGTCGACAAGTAAGCTGTCGGGTCGGCACTGTGAGAGGCTCCACCGCCATGCTGTGAACTCAGAAGCAACTTTAAGAGGAAGTGGGGGAGGGCGCGGAAGCGGGGGGGCATGTCGTGATGGTTCCCTCGGGGATGATATCGAGAGGTACGCGGCGCACGTCTCAAAAGAAAGATCGTGACGTCGGATGTCTGGGAAGGGCGGAAGGCAGTGCGCGCATGACGGATGCTGAGGCGGCAGAAACGACGACGGCGGGGACGGGGAGGCGGAGGCAAAGGCGCAGCAGCGGGAGGCGGGAGGCGGGAGGAGGGAGGAGGGAAGAGGAACCAGGCGGGAAGTGGGAAGAGGGAGGCGGGAGAAGGAATGAGAGAGGTTGTGATTGGAGCTCCTGTGCTACGAAACGTCTCAGGCAGAATGGGCCAGACCATCTCGCGCGCAACATCTTCGAGCCTCGCATTGCGAGGATGGCTCAATCGAAACGGGCCGGACCACCTCGCGAGCGACATCTTGGAGCTCAGTATTGGAAGGATGTCTCAAACGAAACAGGCCCGACAATCTTTCGCACACGTTTTGACAAGTCCACATCGCACTCGCTTCCCGTTAGGTCCTCTCCTGCAACTCCTTTCCTTCTCCCTCTTCCTCTTCCTCCTCCTCCTCCCCCTCCTCCTGCCTGCTCCCTCATGCACATCATCCGCCTCCTCCTTCTCCCTTCCATCTCCTTCTCCTTCTCCTTCTCCTCCTCCTCCTCCTCCTCCTCCTCCTCCTCCTCGACCTCCTCTTCATCCCGAACGGCATCTCGGAGCCTAGAGTTGCGAGGATGTCTCCAGCGTAACGGGCTGGACCACCTCGCGCGCGGCATCTCGGACCCCAGAGTTGCGACGATGTTTCTGGCAAAACGTGCTGCGAGGAAGTCTCAGGCGAAACGGGCCGGACCACCTCGAGCGCGGCGTCTCAGAGCTCCGAGTTGCGGGGGCCTCCTGGTGCCTCCTGGGGCCTCCTGGGGACCTCCTGGGGCTTCCTCCTGGGCTTCCTGTGGCCTCCTGAACTCCACCTGGGGTTTCCTGAAGCCTCTTGGGTCTCCCAGAGTGGATATCAAACCTGTGGCCGTTTGGGCCTCTCCAAATGGAGGGGGGGGCACAAGAGCAGGAAGAATCAACGAATCGACACCGGATGCGTATTAACTTGAGACGTTCTGATAGGCGGCTTCCTGGGGCCTCCTGGGAGCCTCCTGGGAATCTCCTGGGGACCCCTGGGGCCAGTCCTGGGCGTCCTGCGGCCTCCTGGAGCTCTCTGGGGCCTCCCCCTCCTCCTGTCTGCTCCCTCATGCACATCATCCGCCTTCTCCTTTTCCCTTCCATCTCCTCCTCCTTCTCCCTTCCATCTCCTCCTCCTCCTCCTCCTCCTCCTCCTCCTTCTCCTCGACCTCCTCTTCATCCCGAACGGCATCTCGGAGCCTAGAGTTGCGAGGATGTCGCCAGCGTAACGGGCTGGACCACCTCGCGCGCGGCATCTCGGACCCCAGAGTTGCGACGATGTCTCTGGCGAAACGTGGTGCGAGGAAGTCTCAGGCGAAACGGGCCAGACCACCTCGAGCGCGGCGTCTCAGAGCTCCGAGTTGCGGGGGCCTCCTGGTGCCTCCTGGGACCTCCTGGTGACCTCCTGGGGCTTCCTCCTGGGCCTCCTGTGGCCTCCTGGACCCCACCTGGGGCTTCCTGAAGCCTCTTGGGGCTCCCAGCCGGGATATCTAACCTGTGGCCATTTGGGCCTCTCCAAATGGAGGAGGGGGGCACAAGAGCAGGAAGAATCAGCAAATCGACACCGGATGTGTATTAACTTGACACGTTCTGATAGGCAGCCTCCTGGGGCCTCCTGGGAGCCTCCTGGGAATCCTGCGGCCTCCTGGTGCCTCCTGGGACCCCTGGGGCCTCTCCTGGACGTCCTGCGGCCTCCTGGTGCCTCCTGGGGCCTCCTGGGGACCTCCTGGAGCTTCCTCCTGGGCCTCCTGTGGCCTCCTGAACTCCACCTGAGGTTTCCTGAAGCCTCTTGGGGCTCCCAGAGGGGATATCTAACCTGTGGCCGCTTGGGCCCCTCAAAATGGAGGGGGGGGCACAAGAGCAGGAAAAATCAACGAATCGACACCGGATGTGTATTAACTTCACACGTTCTGATAGAGGGCCTCCTGGGGCCTCCTGGGAGCCTCCTGGGAATCTCCTGGGGGGCCCTGGGGCCTGTCCTGGGCGTCCTGCGGCCTCCTGGACCTCGCTGGGGCCTCCTGAGGCTCGCAGGGTCCCATGGAGGATATGTAACATGTGGTCTTCTGGGCGCCCAGGCTGGACCACCTCTCGCGCAGCATCTGACAGCTCAGAGTTGCGAGAATGTCTTGTGCGAAACAAGCCGGACCACCTTGCGCACGGCATCTCAGAGCTCAGAGTTGCAAGGATGTCTCAGGCGAGACGGGCCGGACCACCTCGCGCAGTGCATCTCAGAGCTCAGAAGTTCGAGGATGTCTCAGACGAAACGGGCCGGACCACCTCTCGCGCGGCATCTCCGAGGTCAGAGTTTCGAGGATGTCTCAGGCGAAACGGGCCAGACCACCTCGCGCAGGGCATCTCAGAGCTCAGAGTTTCGAGGATGTCTCAGGCGAAACGGCCCGGACCACCTCTCGCACGGCACCTCGGGGCTCAGAGTTTCGAAGATGTCTCAAGCGAAACGGCCCGGACCACCTCTCGCGCGGCGTCCCGGAGCGCAACTTTTCGAGGATGTCTCAGACGAAACGGCCAATCCCGGCCAACTCAGAAACGAGAGTTGTGAGGATGTCTCAAGCGAAACGGCCAAAACCATAAAACTTGTGTGAGGATGTCTCTGCTCCGCGTTCCCTCGGCCAGAGTTAGTTTCTACCACAACAGCACCCCGTTCAGCAAGCTGTTTGGGGAATAACTGTGCTAAGGCACGCCGCGTGAGCGCGAAGGCGCAGCGTGGCTTGTGCCACATGTGCCATGCCTCAACCTGGAACTGAGTAGCCAGCGTTCGAAGCAACGGTGTCCCGCACCTAAGCCGCAAGAAGCACCAGGCTAAGGCATGAATGCGTCCACAAGTTTGCTGCACCTGGCGGCAATAGTGCTAGAATGCCGAGCAACAATGAATGCGATCAAGCAATCATAGGACCATGATGCCCGAAAGGCTAGCGATAGCCATATCGTCCATAATAAAAGGACAAAACCCAATCCGACTACAGCGGCGCGCTTGAAATCGAATTTCGTCACAGGGTTGGCTAATACCAAGGAGAGCTCAATGAGCTCGCAGCATGCGATCGTTGCCAGTGCGACACGACCTGAGAAAAACAGATGTGACGTCGGCGCATGTTGAACAAACAGGTGCGGCATATGTGGGGGCTCCTGCCAAACGCTCTCAGGTATCGACATGTGCTGCAATGCGCCGCTCAACCGGATGAGAAGGCGAATGACGAAGGTAATCATGATCGAAAGGAATGGACGGAATGTCGTGCCAATGATTGAGGCGAGTATACAGATGGTGACAATCAGTTCCGACACAACACAGCTAATGGCACATAATATCATGACCAGTCCAGAAGATCGCCCTTCGCCCCAGGCCGCCCATTCATGAAGAGGGTCGTAAACGTCGCCGGTACGGGAGGTCCTGACAGGCAGGTCGCCCACGTACTCCTCCGTCAAGTACCAAACATATACAGCGCCACCGATGATCAGAATGCGCAACAAAACCGTCGGGTACCCACGACTGACGCCTGGTGACGTCTTCATTGCTGGATCTGGCGTGTTCATGCCCAGCATGACGCCAGAGATGCCAAAGTGCTGTGTGGCGCGCCTCAACGTCTCGCGCGTCACGCCCTCTGGCAGCGCTGGAGCCGAAGAGCCTTCCTTGGTGGCAGGATCCTCGACCGCCAAGGAGAGGAACACGCTCTCGAAGCCCAAGTTTATCATGGCGAAGTTTTTCTTCATGTCCCCGAGATGGTGAATGTAGTGCAGGGTGCGCAACTCGAGGTACCACTTGTACTTCTCGAGGTGGAACCCGCGGACATGGAAAGACATGTGAAAGGCATTGCCCACAATACCCATGAATGCGTACAGGATGAAGCCAAAAAAGGTCGTCAACGCACTGCACCCGCACGCCAGAAAAGCAACGACGAGGATGATGATCATGAAAACAAACAGAGGCCCCTCGTGGATCATCGGAGTATGTCTTCCGTCGGCAACGTTCGTAGTCTTCGCAAGGTTCATGAGGGACCAAATGGTCGGCATTCCATCGGGGTACATCTGCGCAAACATCTCCGCGCTCCCGTAAAAGTCAGATGGGGGAAAGCGGATCAGGTGATGCTCCATGTGAACCTCATGCATCTCTCCTGTCCAGCTGGAGTGCGCCATTCTGTGCCACAGGTAGAAAGCGGCCATGCCTGCGAGGTAGAAGGCAGACATCGTCCACCAACGGGACCCGCAGACGAGGTGCGCGAGGCCGCTCCATGCCGCTAGGCTGGCGTACATGCTGAGAATGACAAGTGGGATGTGAGAGGTCTCGCCTTCTGCGGCCATCCTGTCACCGAATTCTCTTCCGGCGCCCCACGCACCTTCGGCCTCCCCCGCCCTGTGGTCGTCGTAGCCCAAGGGATCGGCTTCCGTGTCGTACCATTGTTTCTTGGTTTTGTCATGTCCAAGGTCAATGTTCGCCGCTTCCATATCTGTGGTACCTATCAAGAGATCCGAATGCCGTTCCAATACATCCTTATTATGTATGAGCTTGAAAATGCGCGAGACATCCTTGCCCCCATAAGTCAGCGGCGCTGTGCCGCCCGGGTGATTAGGTATCCACGTTGTGACATTAAAAACGCGCTTGTCTATGACAACCCACAAATCATCTAATGTGTTGTGCTTTGCTATCTCTGCCGCAGAAAAGAATGTGTTCATAGTTGTTTCCAGATCGATGAGGCTCGTTGCTGGCTGAGGTCCACCATGAAAGTCTGCAAGCTCTAGCGCCATGTGTCTCTGACACTGAACCGCTGGTCGAACCACGACGGCTTGAGCCAACACGGCTTGAACCAAAATTGCTTGAGCCAGAGGGCTACGGAGGCTGGTGGGGATACGCGAAGCGTCAACAATTTCATGGATTAAGTTGGATGGATTGAATTGGATGGGATAACATGGATTGGATAGAATAAGACTATTCGGATTGGAAGAACTGGATTGGACAAAATAATGTGGATTGGATTGGGCCACCGCAGGCACAGCAACAAATGAATTGATGGATCGCGTTGGGTGGATTGAATTAGGTGGGATATAACAAGATGAGACAAGATGGATTGGAGAAACTAAGATGGATTGGAAACAAGATGGATTCGGGAAGATGAGCTGGATTGGATGACTGAGCTCGCCGCAGGCGCCGAAAAAAAAAAATCATCTTAGCGACATGCGTTAGCGCTCGGACGCCCGGGACACCTGGAGCACCCGGGACACCGCCTGGCCCAACTGGGACATCTCCCGGCCACCGGCAGACGGGAAACGGACTTTCGCGCCTACTGACACCCGGGACACCCGGGACACCACCCGGCCCAGCTGAGACACCTCCCAGCCACGGCGGACGGGAACGGACTTTCGCTCCACTTCGGCCTAACTACGAGCGATTCACGCGCAGCTTCGCCGATGGGGCCAACATGTTCGTCTATCCCCTCCAGACACTACCTGGAATCCTCCTTCCCCTACATGATTGCATCCTATCGTCCGCCCCATCCAACTCCAAGCTTGTTTCAAACCTGAGCGACGCGGGGCTGCACAGATTTGTTTTTCTGTCGGACCTCTGCAGCGCAGTTATCTTCACCAAATCGCATAGAAATTACAATTGCATCCGGAACATGGCCGAACAAAAACAACTTTGTTTACTGATTTGCGACCGCACTACTGCCTCAGAAGCGCACATGCCGCATTATTTGTTAGCCTTGTTGTACTGCTTTGTGCGTCAAACGAATTACGCTACCGAAGAACCCCACATACTTAATTTAAACATGATGTGCTTGCTTATGTTTTTAATATATGCGCAATCCTGCGTTCTGAGCCCTCGTCGCGAATGTTTCCCTATGTGTCATCCAACGCCATATTGCTTGCCACGCTTTGCGAGCCCGCACCGGATAGGGAGACCACCCCCAGCGCACCCCCTGTCGTGTCGAGGAAGTGCCACGCCTGCCACGCTTTGCGAGCCCGCAACGGATAAGGATACCACCCCCAGCGCACTTCCCTGTGGTGTCGAGGAAGTGCCACGCCTGCCACGCTTTGCGAGCCCGCAACGGATAGGGAGACCACCCCCAGCGCCCCCCCCTGTGGTGTCGAGGAAGTGCCACGCCTGCCACGCTTTGCGAGCCCGCAACGGATAAAGATACCACCCCCAGCGCACCCCCTCTGGTGTCGATGAAGTGCAACGCCTGCCACGCTTTGCGAGCCCGTCAAGGATAGGGATACCAACCCCAGCGCATCCCCTGTGGTGTCGGGGAAGTGCCACGCCTGCCACGCTTTGCGAGCTCGCAGCGGATAAGGAGACCATCCCCAGCGCACCCCCTGTGGTGTCGAGGAGATGCCACGCCTGCCACGCTTTGCGAGCCCGTCACGGATAGGGAGACCACCCCCAGCGCAATCCCTGTGGTGCCGAGGAAGTGCCACGCCTGCCACGCTGTGCGAGCCCGTCACGGATAGGGTGACCCCCCCCAGCGCACTCCTTGTGGTGCCGAGGAAGTGCCACGCCTGCCACGCTGTGCGAGCCCGCAACGGATAGGGAGACCACCCCCAACGCGCCCCCTGTGGTGTCGAGGAAGTGCCACGCCTGCCACGCTTTGCGAGCCCGAAACGGATAGCGTCCCCACCCACAGCTCCCCCCATGTGGTGTCGAGGAAGTGCCACGCCTGCCACGCTTTGCGAGCCCGAAACGGATAGCGTCCCCACCCACAGCTCCCCCCCTGTGGTGTCGAGGAAGTGCCACGCCTGCCACGCTTTGCGAGCCCGAAACGGATTAGCGTCCCCACACACACTCCCCACTGTGGTGTGAGGAGGAAGTGCAACGCCTGCCCGCTTTGCGAGCCGAAAACGGATAGCGTCCCCACCCACAGCTCCCCTCCTGTGGTGTCGAGGAAGTGCCACGCCTGCCACGCTTTGCTAGCCCGAAACGGATAGCGTTCC
Organism: Prorocentrum cordatum; assembly: GCA_963575745.1. Classification (NCBI taxonomy): domain Eukaryota; class Dinophyceae; order Prorocentrales; family Prorocentraceae; genus Prorocentrum; species Prorocentrum cordatum. The sequence continues at coordinate 11,808 of CAUYUJ010008727.1, read as the reverse complement.
CACCCACAGGTCCCCCCCTGTGGTGTCGAGGAAGTGCCACGCCTGCCACGCTTTGCGAGCCCGAAACGGATAGCGTCCCGACCCACAACTCCCCCCTGTGGTGTCGAGGAAATGCCACGCCTGCCACGCTTTGCGAGCCCGCGAAACGGATAGCCGTCCACACCCACAACTCCCCCCTGTGGTGTCGAGGGAAGTGCACGCAGCCGAGACGGATAGCGTCCCCACCACAGCTCCCTCCCTTGTGGTGTCGAGGAGGTGCCACGCTGCACGCTTGCGAGCCCGAAAACGGGTAGCGCCCACCCACATGCTCCCCCCTGTGTGTCGAGGAGAGTGCCACGCCTAGCCCGCTTTGCGAGCCCGAAACGGATAGCGTCCCCACCCACAGCTCCCCCCCCTGTGGTGTCGAGGAAGTGCCACGCCTGCCACGCTTTGCGAGCCCGAAACGGATAGCGTCCCCACCCACAGCTTCCCCCCTGTGGTGTCGAGGAAGTGCCACGCCTGCCACGCTTTGCAATCCGAAACGGATAGCGTCCCCACCCACAGCTCCCCCCCTGTGGTGTCGAGGAAGTGCCACGCCTGCCATGCTTTGCGAGCCCGAAACGGATAGCGTCCCCACCCACAGCTCCCCCCCTGTGGTGTCGAGGAGGTGCCACGCCTGCCACGCTTTGCGAGCCCGAAACGGATAGCGTCCCCACCCGCAGCTCCCCCCCTGTGGTGTCGAGGAAATGCCACGCCTGCTACGCTTTGCGAGCCCGAAACGGATAGCGTCCCCATCCACAGCTCCCCCCCCCTGTGGTGTCGAGGAAATGGCATGCGTGCCACGCCTGTGCCACGCCTGTGCTGTGCTGTGCTGTGTTGTGTGCTGTGCTGTGCTGTGCTGTGCTGCGGTGAGCTGAGCTGAGCTGTGCCGTGCTGAGCTGAGCTGAGCTGTGCTGAGCAGTGCTGTGAGGAGGAGGGGAGGTGTGAGGTGAGACGCGGGTGCGACGCGGCAGGGAAGAAAACCAGAACCCCACTAAGCATGTGGGGAAAAAAATCGAACCAATATTTGCAGGTTTGCTCTGAACTCTCAAAAATCTATGGCGATATGCCGATTAACTCAGAATGCAAACAAGGACATCAGCAAAACAAGAAAAATAGGGCGCGAACAAAAAGGCATTTCGAAAACCCAAAATTCTAGGAAACGCTCACAAGACTTCACATTTGAACGAAAGCGCCGGCCGAACTGCACGTTTGCCGGCGCGACTCAGGCCACGGACGCGCATAGAGCGGACACAAGGGCATTCGAAACGCAAACGTAAACAAACAGAAAACGCTACCGACTGAACAATAAAGTGTACTATACGATGGAATAACAAAACATAAACACGACCAAACTTGGTGAAATACTCGAAAAAAGGAAAAGAAACAAACAAAAAATAATAAAAAATGGAAAAGAAAAAAAAAAAAAAAAAAAAAACACAAAAAAAAAAAAACGGGAAAAAAAATAAGGAAAGCATGAAAGGTCGACATAAAATCAATTGAAACTCAGAAATCAAAAAAAACAATATACAACAATCACATGAAAACTGTCTTGGTTCATCTTTATTTTTGTACTAGTTGTCCAACATGACTTGTATGTCCATTCGTATTTGTCTTTTCACCTCCGCATTCGTTGGATCCAAGGTATCAATGGCCAATGCTGACTGCTGGAAAATGATAGGTCCGTAAATCTCTACTCACACGTCGACGTCACAACGGGGATGCTAGCTTAAGCTCTGCTCGACGGAACCCCCCAGCGGAATTTTACCCACACGTGTGAACCACCGCTTCCCACGTAGGAAAGGCGGGACAATAGAAAAAAACTGATAGGTGACAAAAAACCCTTAGAACTCACCATTCTGCTCTTTAGGCCTGAAATTGCGGTTTAACAAAAAAATCAATATGAACAGGGCTCGAGAATCTGACTATGCAGAAAAAACGGCTAAAATACAACGCGCACGTGGTTCAATCAATCCTCAAACAAACGAGCCACCTAATTTTGCTTGACAATCGTGTGGTTATCATTTTGACATGGTTGTTTCAATGATTATGCATATTGCTAAAACTTTATTGGGTATAATCTTCAATCGATGCACTCGAAAATGTTCTTCTTTACTGCGCACAGAAAAAAATCGAATTCGTTCATGAAATATGTTTGATATAGAAAATCGTCTCAAACATCTGACGTAGTCACCAACGAAAAACGTAAGAGGAAAAACAAAAAACATGGCTTGTAGAACCTCCTCAAAAATGAAGCGGTGAAGCCAGAGAGTAATTCTGGCGCGCTAGGGACTAGAAATTCGTTAAAAATCTTCTGTGTCCCCCATATTTGAGATTATTCCCGCTCGCCATCGAATCTTCAAGTCGATTCGATGGATATTACTATCAAAAACCATGTGCGCGGGATCGGCTGTGATGACCATCTTCCCAAGTGCTGCCTGTTTTCTTAACATAACTCGAACTGTAGATGAGTTACAGGGCTGTTTGGGAACAATCGAACATAACCATTAGCAGCACTAGTCTCAAATATCAGATGCCTGAGATCGGTCTGCTAGCAGAGCTGGAGCCAACAAACTGTTCATACTCTGCTAATTCATTAAAAGATCAAATCAGAATTCTCCACTTTGTCCGGCCTGTAGACCTACTACGAAGCCCAAGAACACATCTCCAAACAAACAAAAACATGCACATTCGCATAGAATGTCAAGACGTCTAAGGTCGGTCTGCTACCACACCTGGATAACACGACTATTCATACTGAGCTAATATATTAGGAGGTGTTGTTGGATTTCTAAACTTACCTCGAGCTATAGATGAACTACATAACGGTTGGGCAAACCAACTGAAAGTAAATCATCAGAAACACGAATCTCAAATATGAGATTGGCCTGATACCAAAACTTCAATCCAACAACTATTTGTACTCTGCTAAGTATTGAAGAAATGATGAGGCTTTGCTCTAATTTATCGATTGAGACACTTTTCGAAACAACAAATCAATAAATTCGCCTACAACATCGAAACGTCTCAATTCGGCCTGCAACCTGTGACTAAAAAATAGTCGAACTGTAATATTGTACGAGAGATGATGTGCGTTTCTTGAATGGAATTCGAGCTCTACGCCAACTACGGAGCTCACACCAATCGACGGACAATGATGAGATACATTAGTCCTCTACACGTATGAGATCGGTCTCTGACCAACGCCAAAAAAATATTACCACCCTTGAATGTTTATGAGGAACGGTGTTTAATATCTGCACTTGATTCGAAAGATAGGCAAACTGGGGAAGAGAGAGGGCGGTTTTCTTGTCTTGGTTTACATGAGTATGATCGCATTTGCTCTGCACCTCGACATGAATCAATCCAGCCCCGACTGAGCCTCAGGACACTTTTTCTCTCGCCCCCCGCTGCTTCGCCCGCACGTGGCACGCACGAGCGCGAAACCGAAACCGATTTCCTAGTGAAACAGTCGTCGTTTCACTTCGATCTCACCCACCAACCTCCGATATCTACAGCTATAGTTCTATATATGTATACACCATAGAACACCGCAAGACACCTCGGGACACCACATCGATCTCACCATCAATATCACTATCGCTACGACCGCCCTGCAAGTGATAACGAGATTGTGGGGGATTGAAATCAAATGCCACCTGACTGACCTCCAATGTGTCACCTTGCTATCATCTCCTTCGTTCTCTCTGAATTGAAACAAATGAATTAATGGATTGATTGGATTGGGTGCGATGATATAAGATGGGACGACATAATCCGCCGGCCCCCTTGTGGGGCCACCAGGCTGTAGGCCCGTGATTCGCAGTTTCCTGTACCAGTTGTAGCTTGTAGTTTCCAATGTTACAGTTCTGCTTATTGCTGGTTACTGTAACTAGTTGATTGACCGCGCGAGGGGGGGGGGGCCCAAACCAGATTTTTAGCACCCCCTGGGCGCGTTGTCTGAATTGCTGGGGGGGCTCGAAATCGACACCCCTCACGCAGATCCGCGGGGTCAGGGTCCAAAAACACATGGGATTTGCCACATTTCTGAAATTCGGTGCCACCCCTCACGCAGATCCGCGGGGTCAGGGTCCAAAAACACAGGGGATTTGCCACATTTCTGAAATTCGGCACCACCCCTCACGCAGATCCGCGGGGTCAGGGTCCAAAAACACACGGGATGTGCTACATTTCTGAAATTCGGTGCCACCCCTCACGCAGATCCGCGGGGTCAGGGTCCAAAAACACAGGGGATTTGACACATTTCTGAAATTCGGTGCCACCCCTCACGCAGATCCGCGGGGTCAGGGTCCAAAAACATAAGGGATTTGCCACATTTCTGAAATTCGGTGCCACCCCTCACGCAGATCCGCGGGGTCAGGGTCCAAAAACACTGGGGATTTGCCACATTTCTGAAATTCGGTGCCACCCCTCACGCAGATCCGCGGGGTCAGGGTCCAAAAACACAAGGGATTTGCCACATTTCTGAAATTCGGTGCCACCCCTCACGCAGATCCGCGCGGTCAGGGTCCAAAAACACATGGGATTTGCCACATTTCTGAAATTCGGTGCCACCCCTCACGCAGATCCGCGGGGTCAGGGTTCAAAAACACAGGGGATTTGCCACATTTCTGAAATTCGGTGCCACCCTTCACGCACATCCATCGCAAGGCGTGGTAACCCAAACTGCGAGAACTCCCTCGGCCCTTTAATCGCAAGGTGTGGTAACCAAGCCCGTAAACCATACACGTCTTACCAATCGCCAGGTGTGTAACCCCTCTTGTGATCAGTTGGTTTTGCTGATTGCGAATCGGCTTCGCATGAAGTTTCGATACTGCTTCACGACAGCGCCAAGACCTCATGACTAAGCTCTTCCATGGCCCGTTCTCCGAGAGAGGGGGCCGGCGGCAGGGGGCGAAGCCCTTACGGATACGAAATCTACCGTAGGCGCCGACAAAATCGCCTGAATATTAAATTGACTGGATTGGATTGAATAACATGCACTTTATGAAAACAATTCGGATTGGAAGAACTGGATTAGATCAGAAAAGATCAGATTGGCTCGCCGCAGGCGCAGAAAATGGATTGGGTGGTGAATTGGATTATGTGGGATGTGATAAGATGGGACAAAATGGGTTAGAACAAAAAATCCAACGCCATATTGCTTGCCACGCTTTGCGAGCCCGCAACGGATAGGGAGACCACCCCCAGCGCACCCCCTGTCGTGTCGAGGAAGTGCCACGCCTGCCACGCTTTGCGAAACAATAAATAAATCTAAAAAAAAATACCGCCCACCCAAAGCTCCCCCCCCCCCCCCCCAACTCCCCACACGCCCCCACCCCCCCCACGCCCGCCACCCCCTCAGTATCGCCCCCTCACCCCCACATCCCCTGCCGAACTATACCAGAGAGAGACCGAGATCCCCTGGCTGAGGAAGTGCCTACGTCCTGCCATGACGCGCGCGCGCGAGCCCGCAACGGATAAAGATACCACCCCCAGCGCACCCCCTGTGGTGTCGATGAAGTGCAACGCCTGCCACGCTTTGCGAGCCCGTCAAGGATAGGGAGACCAACCCCAGCGCAACCCCATGTGGTGTCGGGGAAGTGACGCCTGCCACGCTTTGCGAGCTCCTGCGGACAAGGAGACCATCCCCAGCGCACCCCCTTGTGGTGTCGAGAAAATGCCACGCCCTTCCGCACAAGCTTTGCGAGCCCGTCACGGATATCGAGACCACCCCAAGCGCAATCCCTGTGGCGCCGAGGAAGTGCCACGCCTGCCACGCTTTGCGAGCCCGTCACGGATATGGAGACCACCCCCAGCGCAATCCCTGTGGTGCCCAGAAAGTGCCATGCCTGCCACGCTTGGCGAGCCCGTGACGGATAGGGTGACCACCCCCAGCGCACCCCTTGTGGGACCGAGGAAGTGCCACGCCTGCCACGCTGTGCGAGCCCGCAACGGATAGGGAGACCACCCCCAACCCCCAGCCACCCCCCCCCCCGCCCACACCTGACGGTGACGAGGAGTGCACGCCTGCCACGCTGTGTGCGAGGCCGCAAAACGGGATAGGGAGACCACCACCCAGGGAGCGCACCCACTGTGGTGTCGAGCGAGTGTGCCACCTATGAGCCACGCTTTGCGAGCCGCCCGAAACGGATAGCGTCCCCACCCACAGCTGCCCCCCCCTGTGGTGTCGAGGAAGTGCCACGCCTGCCACGCTCTGCGGGCCCGAAACGGATAGCGCCCCCACCCACAGCTGCCCCCCCTGTGGTGTCGAGGAAGTGCCACGCCTGCCACGCTTTGCGAGCCCGGAACGGATAGCGTAGCCACCCACAGCTGCCCCCCCTGTGGTGTCGAGGAAGTGCCACGCCTGCCACGCTCTGCGGGCCCGAAACGGATAGCGCCCCCACCCACAGTTCCCCCTCTGTGGTGTCGAGGAAGGGCCATGCGTGCTACGCTTTGCGAGCCCGAAACGGATAGCGTCCCCACCCACAGCTCCTCCCCTGTGGTGTCGAGGAAATGCCACGCCTGCCACGCTATGCGAGCCCGGAACCGGATAGGTTCCGCATACACGCTCACCCCTGTGGCGTCGAGGAAAAACCACGCCTGCCACGCTTTGCGAGCCTGACTCGATTAGCATCCCCTCTCCCACAACTCCCCCCCTGTGGTTGTCGAGGAAGTGCCACGCGCCCAGCACGACGAAACGGATAGCGGCCACGCTTTGCGAGCGAGCACCGATGCGGATTAGGCGTCTACGACACATGCATCGCACTCCACCCCCAGCGGTTGTCGATGAGGTTGCCTCGCCTGCCGAAGCCGAAACGGATAGCTCCCCACCCACAGCTCCCCCCTTGTGGTGTCGTGGAAGTTGCACGGCCTGCCACGCTTTGCGAGCCCGAAACGGCTAGCGCCCCCACCCACAGCTCCCCCCCTGTGGTTTCGAGGAAGCGCCACGCCTGCCACGCTTTACGAGCCCGAAACAGATAGCGCCCCCACCCACAGCTCCCCGCCGGTGGTGTCGAGGAGGTGCCACGCCTGCCACGCCTTGCGAGCCCGAAACGGATAGCGCCCCCACCCGCACCTCCCCCCCTGTGGTGTCGAGGAAGTGCCACGCCTGCCACGCTTTGCGAGCCCGAAACGGATAGCGTCCCCATCCACGGCCCCCCTCCCTGTGGTGTCGAGGAAATGGCATGCGTGCCACGCCTGTGCCACGCCTGTGCTGTGCTGTGCTGTGCTGTGTTGTGTGCTGTGCTGTGCTGTGCTGTGCTGCGGTGAGCTGTGCTGTGCTGTGCTGTGCTGTGCTGAGCTGTGTTGTGCTGTGCTGTGCTGTGCTGCGGTGAGCTGTGCTGTGCTGTGCGTGTGTTGTGCTGTGTTGTGCCGTGCTGCGGTGAGCTGTGCTGTGCAACGCTGTGCTGAGCTGAGCTGAGCTGAGCTGTGCTAAGCTGCGCCGTGCTGAGCTGAGCTGAGCTGACGCGGCAGGAAAGAAAACCAGACCCCCACTAAGCATGTGGAGAAAAAAATCAAACCAATATTTGCAGGTTTGCTCTGAACTCTCAAAAATATATGGCGATGCCGATTAACTCAGAATGCAAACAAGGACATCAACAAAACGAGCAAAATAAGGCGCAAACAAAAAACACTTCGAAAACCCAAAATTCTGAGAAACGCTCACAAATCTCCATATTTGAACGAAAGCGTCGGCCGAACTGCACGTTTGCCAGCGCGACTCAGGCCACGGACGTGCAAAAAGCGGACAGAAAGGCATTCGAAACGCAGGCATTAACAAACAGACTAACGAAACATCAACACGACCAAAATACTCGAAAAAAAAGAAAATAACAAGATTTTCTTATTTTTGTTTAAGAAAAAATGAAAGGTCGACAACAGATCAATTGAAACTCAGAAATCCAAAAATATACAACAATCACATGAAAACTATCTTGGTTAATCTTGTATTGTTTGTACGAATTGTCCAACATGACTTGTTGTTTTACATAATCTCGCATTATTATAGTATTCTATTTTCCACCCCCCCACCACCCCCCCCCCCCCACCCCCCCCCCCCCCCCCCCCCCCCCCCCCCCCCCCCCCCCCCCCCCCCCCCCACCCCCCCCCCCCCCCCCCCCACCTCCCCCCCCCCCCCACCTCCCCCCCCCCCCCCCCCCCCCCCCCCCCCCCTCCCCCCCCTCCCCCCCCCCCCCCCCCCCCCCCCCCCCCTGATATTGCAAATGTGTATTCTTTTTTTTTATTATTATTTTTTTATCAGCCTCGGACATGCATGAACTCCTCACCACTAGCCTTCTTCAGACAGGCGAACAAACGGCCGCCGATCGGAAGGGAGACCCTTTGCACTAAAGCATCAACAGGGAGGGACGGGGACGGAGGGGAGGGACGGGGAGGGAAAGGCGAGAAAGGACAAACTAGGCCGGCGCCCACGCGCGATGAGCCAGAAGAGGGTGGAAGGCGAACGGCTGACGCCACGAAAGCAAAACCTTCCACTGGACGTCTCCCACGTGGGCCCGGGAGCACAGAAACAACTGAAGCATGCATTGAAAATCGTGGACAGTAGGTTGGCGCACGATTGCCTCCGGTAAGATATTGTACAACCGGACGCCTCCAAGAGGAGACCTGCGGACATAATCTGGCGCAGAGGCGCTGCATGGATCTTGAAGTTGCCTGCTGTGGAGGGGCGAAGAGCGGGAGCGAGAGGAACGAGAGGGAACAGAGGAAGGGGGAAAGGCGGGCCGGAAGAAACGGGAAAACAAGAGAGGTCCCAAACCAATGGCACTACGGTGGGTAAGGCCAAGGATAGCAATATCCCGGCGGACAGTTAGCGGAGCCAAACAGTGGTCCTTCAGCGCTGATTCTTCGGTTACTTCAAGCGCTCGGAGAAACCGATACTGCACCGAGTCTAAAACAGACAGCGCGGTAGATGAAGCGTGGCTAATGGCTGCCGTCCGGTATTCAATATACGACAAGATGTGGCTTTTGTACAGAAAAATCAACTCCCGAGTGTTATAATAACGGCGACAATTTAAAATAGACCGGGAGCGCCAGCCTGCTTCGCAAGCACACTCAGAAATGGCATCTCCCATGAGAAGCTTGCTGTCGAATGTGACCCCCAAAGACTTGAAACTGTCACCATGCGGCCAGGAATGAGATAAGATCCGCATGCTTTCTTTAGAAGCATCAAAAACTACACCGTTTGCGTGCCCCCAGGAATGCAAATTGTTCTGACACTCGTGCATTGCCGCATAGGCCTCTGCGTTTGTCTCGTCTCGCTCTAAAACTTTAAACGCATTGAGGTCATCAGCAAATATGATTTCTTGAAAACCTACACTGCGGACGGCCTCTTTGGAGTCGGAATAAAAGACATTCCACAGAACAGGGCCCAAAACAGTGCCTTGAAATACCATGTCAGTCATGGTGATCGCACGAGAGAGCGCACCCTCAACAACTACGTTCGCCGAGCGTGGCGCCAGCCAACTGCTGAGGACAGCCAACACGGAAGGATGCAAACCAGAAGCTCCTAATTTGGCTTTTAAGCGGTCGGCTGAGACTCTGTCGAACGCACCAGCAGCGTCGGAGCTGTACACAGCAACTCGCCTCCCATCGCCGAATGCGACGAGGCAGGACAAAACGAAAAACAGAATCGCATCTCTCGATCCTCTGCCGGGCGCGTAAGCAAATTGAAAATCACCATAACTCAGTTCCCGCACAAGCCGGGGCACAAACAAAGAAGCAATCAGCCGCTCAACGACCTTCGACACTTGTGAAGTAAGATGGATTCCTCTGTAATTGCCAGCGTCGTGCTTCGACTTGTTTTTGAAAAGAGGGTGAATCCAGTGGGTGGTCCAACAGCGCGGCCACTCTCCGCACGACAGAACACGACGAGCGAGAAGAACAATCGGAAGAGACAATTCTTGAAAACACACCTTCAAAACACGAGCTGGGATCAAGTCCGGCCCCGTGCCACTGTCAATGCACAAATCCTTCAAGACTTTCGAAGCGGAGCGGAGACGGAGAGGAGGGAGACCAAGGGAAGGCGAGGAGGGAGGAGGGAGAAGGGAAAACGCTGTGGGGATTAAAACTGGACTCTGCCATTTTGCTTCAAAAGATCGTGCAAATTCGTTTGCCTTGTCGGCCGCCTGGATCGCCCAAGGGCCGTCTGGAGTTCGAAGAGGCGGCGAAACTTCCTTGGAGACTTTACACATTAAATCACGAGACAGCTTCCACCAGCCTTTGCTGCCAGATCGGATCGAGCGAAGCTTAGCACGAGTGCGCCCGATATAATCGTGAAAAGCTTTCAACATAGCATGGCTGCAAGCTCGGACTGCAAATGGAAACTCTGGCGAACCCTCGGCCTGTGCTTTCAGCCGCACCTTATCTAGACAATCCGTCGTCAGCCAAGGGTGGGACGACGACGACGACCGGATCAAGACAGACGGAATAAAATCTCGCATGCCGTTTAAAATCACGCTTGTGAGCTGTACAGCGGCTTCGGTTGGACGGAAACGGCAAATAAATTCCCAATCTGTCTGCCGGAAACGGCGTCTTAGCGACGACCAGGAAGCCTCCGAATATTTCCATCCTCGGCGCACGACCGTAGACGGAAGGAGGGGAGGAAACGAAAGAGAGCAGAGAACGAGAGAGTGGTCGGCGATCTTGGGAAGAACCGCGCACTCGATCTGCTCGTGAAGATCTGTTAAAACAAGATCGAGAAGATTAGTGCCCCGAGTTGGTGCTTTGACGCATTCCTTGAAACCATGTAATGAACACCAATTCTGCATCGCGATTCCCTCCGGGCTAGTGTGTCTGGAAAAGCGTAGCCACTGAACATGGTGTAAATTCAGGTCTCCAACGAGAACGGTTCCGATAGCTAAAGACGCGTGTCGGGACCACTCTGCTGAGAAGGAATTAATCGTTGCAAGTTCGCCGTAATGGGGCGGACGGTACCAACATGCAATTAAAATGGGCCCGCACTGAGAATGAAACAATGTCCATAAAATTTCGGCCTGAGTAGAACAAGGAAGTGGAGAGAATAAACCAGCAAATCTGTCGATGGCAAACATAAGAACTCCACCACCGTGGGCGTTTCTGTCCCTACGGTCAATCAAAGAATACCCGCTCAGGCACGGTATTGGACAGGATCTGTCAAGTTTGCTCTCATTGATCAAAATAAGCAAAGGGACGGCGGGAAGAAGAGACAAACGAGCCTCAAGCTCGGCACGATGACTAAAAAAACCGTCGATATTTATATGCAAAATGGTGAGGTTTAGTGAAACAACCGACAGTGAGGGTCCGGGTTCTCGCGGACCCCTGCCGGGAGGCGAATTCGGTTGGAAAAAAGACGAGATGGATCTCTGATTACAATCAACACGGCGCACACGCTGGAGCACAGGTAGGGGGCAAGAAAGAGGAAGAGGAAGGGACGGACAACGAGAAACAGAGGTAAGGCCGGTCGAAAATTCCGGGTTAAGGCGATTCGAAAAATCCGGGTTAAGGCAATTCGAAAAATGCGGGATAAGGCGACTCGAAAAATCGCCGTCTGAGGGACCAGGATGCGCAGAATTAGATTGCACTCCATTGCTCGCCCCAGAAAATGAAGCAGACGGAAAACGAACTGCATTGCCGCACTGGCGTGTCAGAAAGGATGCCGCTGATCTTGGACCACGACGGCGGAAACGAAAAGAACACGAAAGACCCGGGGGCCGCTCACAATCCGTTTGACGGAGGGCGGGAGTAGAACTAACAGAATTGAGGTGAAACGGTAAGCGAGCCCCCCAACACCTC
>CAUYUJ010008726.1:0-38429 GCA_963575745.1 Prorocentrum cordatum | reverse complement strand
ATGAGGCGGAGGGGGAGGAGGACGAGAAGGAGGAGGAGGAGGAGGAGGAGGAGGAGGAGGAGGAGGAGGAGGAGGAGAAGGAGGAGGAGGAGGAGGAGGAGGAGGAGTAGGAGGAGGAGAGGAGGAGGAGGAAGAAGAGGGGGGAGGGGGGGGTGGGAAGGGGGGGGATAAAGGGAGCCCGGGGTGCCCACCAGCGGATCCTGTTCAATTTGAACACGGCTCGCTTTCCACGCAGCGAAGTGAGCCCCACCCTCCCCCTCAGAGATCGTGGGGGGTAGGGGTAGGGTTCGCATGTGGCCCCCTATTTTCATGCTGGACCTCGCAAAGGGTCAATGGAGGAAAAACCGCCCGGACCGGACAGTTGGCGTTTACGAAACAGCCCTGCCCTGTTTGATTCCTTCTTTGGGCGCGTCTGCTAAACGGCCTCGCGTGTCGGGGTGGTTATTATCGGGGTGGATTTTCTGCCCTCTACAAGGGGAGGGGTGCCACAGGGGGGTGGTGAGTTCGGTCCGTTGGCGCATCGAACCGCAGAAGAACGATGCAAAGCGAGGTCTTCGGCCGCCGCCGGAACCCGAGAGGCGTCGACAGTCGGGGCGCGCAGGGGGCATCGCTCTTCGGAAATTCGATGCACTAGCGGATCGAGCTCGCCCCCCCTTTCAGGGCCCCCCCCTTTGGTGGGCCCCGATTCATGCTCGTGCCCTGTGCTTCTGTTCCTAGCGTGGCCATCATCGTCGCCGATGCCGCAGGCCAGGTCGAGAAGAAGGACGGGTAAGCTCAGCCACGCGCAGAGGGGGGTGGGGGGAGGGGGGAGGGCTTTTTAGAAGCACCCCTGCTTCTTAGAGGCGCGGGCCTTGTCTATAGATGCAAGGCCGGCGCCTTCTAAGAAGCAGGCTCCTTCTAAGAAGCCCTCCCCCTCCATCCACCCCCTTGTGCTCGCCGCCAATAAGCTGTCCCAGGGTACACTTAGCATCCTTCTCTGTTCGTTTCATCCCTGGCCACTTTCCACGTCGAGCCGCGCTCGAACAGCTTCAGGAAGGCAGGGGCGCCCGAGGGGCCTGCGTCCTCGTCGCGCAGCCTCGTCATCAGTCTTGGCTGCATGCTCCCTCTTCCCTCCTCTTCGCCCCCCTTGCCAGGGCTGGACCTGACCTGGACGCCTCTTTGCTGGACTTCCGCTGTGTCTTTTCCTTCGTCTTGGCAAGGAGGTACTGGAAAGCAGGTGGAGCCCGACACGAGAACATCAAAACGACAACAAGACGAAACACAACGCTCAGGTCCAGCCCTGCCTCGGGAGCGTTTTTTTTTATTCGTTGTCTTGCCGATCGGCGTGGCGGGCCCCCAACCCCCCCCCTTCCCCCCCCCCTATGGAGTAGATCTTGGCTGCTTTGGGCGCCTGCTTCGAGCAGGCGGGGCCTCCCCCCCCTAGGACCCAGTGCTGCACACAGCCGCACCGAGCAGAGGCCCGGAGCCATACCCCGCCCTCCCCCCCCCTTCCGCCCACTGTCGACACGCCGAATAAAAAAAAACGCTCACGCCCAGCCCTGCCTCTTGCCTCTGCCTCCGCCTCGGCCCTCTGCCGCGCTGGGCTGCACACCGCTGCAGCGTTCGGCTGCTTCGCTGGCTTCTCGCGCGTAACTCTCCACTGCAGTTTCACCGGTCCCTCTTCGAAGGGCCAGCGTGCTAAGCACGCCTGTCGCCTACATTCGGGCCGCCTTTCGGCGCGGGCATCATGGATCGGGGGTGGACAGAGACCCCACCCTGACACGTCGGTTAGTGAATTGTCCGTCTTCGGTTCTTGAGAGGGCGCCGCGGCCGTCATTTTCCAGGCTTGCGCCCGCCAGGTTTGATTGGCCCCGAGTTTTTTTTTTCTCGCTAAACCACGTTTTACTAAAGGGGGTTTTGTCCCCCCCCCTCATGGAGTGGATCTTGGCTGTTTCTGCGCCTGTCTCGGGCAGGGGGGGCCTCTCCCAGAAGGGGCGCACTGCTGCAGCACAGCCGCACTGAGCAGAGGTCCAGAGCCCCCCCCCCCTCCCCGACGTGGGGCATCTTGTACGGTTGCAGCCCAGAGCGCTTGTCAAAGGAGGGCAAGTTTCGAAGAAGATTGGGTGCGGTTTCTCCTAGCTCGCCGACGCACGGCAACCCCACCAGCCATCTGGGCAGAGGTGGCTGGAAGGGTCTCCTCTTCCATCGAAAAAAAGATAACGAAAGGGAGGAACAACCACCCGGACCCGACAATTGTTTTTTACGAAACGGCCTTGGGCGGTTTTTGAACAGCCCTGCCCTGCTCGATTGCTTCTGTGGGAGCGTTTGCTAAACGGCTTCGCGTGTCGGGGTGATCATCATAGGGGGTGGGTTTTTTGTCCTCTCGACAAGGTTCGAAGAAAACGGCACAAACATAAGCTTTTGGTCCGCGCGGATTTCTTGGATCTGCGCTGGGACCCCTCGGCGGTGCCGGAGCGCCAACAGCCTATGTTTATGCCGTGTTCTCTTCTTCTAACTTTATGCGGTTGCAGCCCAGAGCGTTCCTCAAAGGAGGGGGAAGTACTGATGCCGCTACCCTTCTCTCGGTTCCCCCCTTTGGGGCTTCCTGGGCGGCCCTCGTCGCCACCGCCGGAGTCGCTCCGAAGTGCTGGTCAGAACGCAGCCCAGGAGAGGTCCAGGGAGTAGCGGTATCGGTACGTCTTCGGTATCCCCAGGAATCGGGTCTCTCCCGGAATGGCGCATGTTATGGTCTCGGCCGCCCTGAGGTTTTTTTGTGCACGTCACGGTAATTATGATGCCAGCTCGGCTGGGAGTGAGCTCGTTCTTCTGCTCGTCGTGCTCCTGCCCCTCCCCTCGCCAGCAAGGGACCTCTGGAGGAGATCTAGGGTCACGGGCGACTCGTCCACCCCTCGTCCGGTTTGATCGGGGTCACCTGGCCGTGGACCTCAGAGAACATCTCCCCCTCCCCCCCTCCGCCCCTCTTCGCTGTCCTCGCTCCGCCCCTCCTCGTCTCTACTCTCAAGTCGGGCTCGTCCCCCTACAGGGAGGAATGTTCAAACATAGTCAAGAAATAGTCAGGGGACTATTTTTTGAGCACTGTTTGACAAGTTCGGAGCATTTTTGGAGGATTTTTCATTTTTCGTCGAAGACTCCCCCTGTAGGGGGGACGCGCCCGACTTAACTCCGCTCTCCTCCAGCCCGTGGGGCCGCGTGGCAGGGCGGCTCGGCCCCGGCCGGGGGCGTCGGCCGCTTCCGGGGTGGTCTGTCTGCGCCACTGCCGCCGTGCCTCGGTCCCGCTTCTGGGGAGCCCGCCCTTGGGCAGCCCGTGGGGCCGCGTGGCAGGGCGGCTCGGCTTCGGCCGGGGGCGTCGGCCGCTTCTGGGGTGGCCTGTCTGCGCCACTGCCGCCGTGCCTCTGCCGACGGTCGGTCCCGCCTCTGGGGAGCCCGCCCTTCGGCAGCGTGCAGTGCGTGCGTGCGTGCGTGCGTGCGTGCGTGCGTGCGTGCGTGCGTGCGTGCGTGTGCGTGTGCGTGTGCGTGTGCGTGTGCGTGTGTATGTGTGTGTGTGTGTGTGTGTGTCCGTGTGTGGGTGTGTGTGTGTGTGTGTGTGCGTGTGTGTGTGTGTGTGTGTCCGTGTGTGGATGTGTGTGTGTGTATGTGTGTGTGTGTGTGTGTGTGTGCGTGAGTGTGTGTGTGTGTGTGTGTGTTCCCGTGGACTTGTCCTGCTCCGCGCCGCCGCGCGCGCGGCCGCGACGCCAACAACTGTGTGTGTGTGTGTGTGTGTGTGTTTGTTTGCTTGCTTGCTTGTTTGCTTGCTTGTTTGCTTGCTTGTGTGTTCGTTCGTTTGTTTGTTTGTGTGTTCGTTTGTTTGTTTGTGTGTGTGTCTGTCTGTCTGTCTGCCTGCCTGCCTGTCTGTCTGTCTGTCTGTCTCTCTGTCTGTCTGTCTGTCTGTTTGTTTGTTTGTTTGTTTGTTTGTTTGTTTGTTTATGTTTATGTTTATGTTTGTGTGTCTGTCTGTCTGTGTGTCCCGTAGAGTTCTGCTCAAGCCGCCCTGGCTCGAGTCCGAAGCAGCAGGGCGCCCTCGCGGCGGCCGCGGCGGCCGCCGCGCCGTGGACGCGGCTGCCGCGGGCGCGCGGCGGCGGGCCGCCGCCGACGCGGCGGCGCGGGGGCGGCCGCCGCGCGGCGGCGCGGCGGCGGAGGCGGCTGGCCTGTGGGCGCCCGCCGCCGCCCCGGCGCGGGCGGCGGCTGGCGCCGCGGGCGCCGCGGGCGCCGCGGGGGCCGTCGGCGCCGCGGCCGCCGCCGGCGCGGCCTGGGGCGCGCGAGCGCGCGGCGCCGCCTGGACCACCTGAGGTGTGGCGAGGAGCAGGAGTGCTTCGAGGCCCCATCTTTCTCAGGAGAGCGTCCCGGGCTCGCCGCCTGCGCCCCCCCGTCCTCCGCAGCTTGTGCAGTTGTCCGATGGGATAAGGGCTCAGAGTGACACGTGTCGGGGGCGGGCGCGGGCGCCGCGCGGGATTGCCAAGGCAGCTAGAGCACGCGCCCCCGTGGCGCCGCTTCCTGCAGATGCATCGTTCGGGCAGGGTCTGTTCGACAGGGTCTTCTAGCGCGAGTACGAGGTTAACTGTTGTGGGAGGCTGCCGTTTCCTGCTTGCTGCTATGCCGCCACCGTTGCGCCCGTCGCCTCCCCTCCTCTCGCGGCTGCGCCTGCGCTGGCGGATCGACGCGCGCAGGTTCCGTTCTGAGGGCCCGCTGGTTTCCCTCCCAGAAAGAAGACGCGCGCCTCCCTGCTGCTCGCTTGCCAGGGGCCCACGTGAGCCCGGCTTGGGCTAATGGTGCATCTGGAAGCGCACCGCGCGCGCGAGGCTCCCCCCCTGGTGCGACGCCGAATTTCCCCGCGCCAAGTTCACGAGCGCTGCCGCAGCTACCCTTACGTCTGGCGTGTCGCTCTACAGGAGGAATATTCAAACATAGAAACGATAATAACGGGACGATCTTCAGAGTATTTTTGACCATTAATGAATATTGTTTGGCGATTTTTCATTTTCCTTCCAAATCCGCCGGTAGGGGGACATGCCCGACCTAAAGCTACCCGCCTGACGCATGTCTCTCTTGCGCTCTCTTGTCAGGATCCCACGTGACCACAGCCAGTGGCAATGGTGCACCCGATGGCGCGTCACACGTGCTAGGCCCCTTCTTGTCCGAACGACCTGCGGTGCTGCACCCGCAGGTCCTCGTCCTTCTGCCCGCGTGCCTCTGCCTGGCGCTGCATGTGATGTTGAGGGCTGGTGGGCGTGCAGATAATTGATGGCGTTTTCCTCCGCCGTCAGGGAGAAGATAATTCGTCTTCGCCGGGCAATGACGGCAGTGCGCATGCTCGGACTGGGCAGGTACCACTCAGTTAAGGCAGGCCACTTTAGTTGGCAGGAGAGACTGTGCTGCAGTGCCTGCTTTCTTTTGCTTTGTAGATCGGTGCTGCTTCCTCCGACGTCTCGCTCTCGCGCCGTGTAAGGACCAGAGGTGGGGGCCAGAGATCTCTTCCCGCCTCGGGTATGTGATGTGTGGCCAAGGGTTGTGTCTTTCTTTGCGCGTCAGGGCCCAGGCACAAAAAACAGCCAAGGATCGCCCGCCCTGTTGTGCAATAGCTGTGCTGTTTTCGTGTTGTGCTGCATCTTCTGATTTCATCGGCGACAGGCGACACAGTTTGCCCGCAACCTTGGCGCCCGAGCCGATGCAAGTTCAGAGCATCCGTCCCCGCTCTGTTCCCAGTACTGCGTGCCGATCTGTTGCCTGACCAGCCAGCGGTTGAGTCAGCTTCGGAATTCCAAAACATCCCTGCCTTTCGCTTCCTCCTCCCCCGCTACCCCGTCCCCCTTTCTCCCTCACTCCCGTCCCCTCCCTCCATGCCTCCCTCCTTTCGGGGAAGCGTAAGACCCGGGTTTGCCAGGACTCGGGTTCGCCATCGTTTTTTGACGACCGCGATTCGGATTTTGACGAGTAGGAGTTTCGTGGGATGTCTGCAGCGGGAGGCCTCGTCAAAATGCAGGCTCGGCCTCGTCATTTTTTTGACGACCTCGTCGGGGATTTCCGAGTCCCCCGTACCCGGGTCTTACGTCTCCCCGATCCTTGCCACCCTTCTGCGCACGCCGCGGTGCGGCCGCGGCGGAGGTGGGCTGGCCGTGCGACTGACCTCGATGTCCGACCACAAGGCGCCCGCGGCCGTGCCGCCGGCCCCCTTCGCTCGCGTTCGGAGGGGCCCCCGTCACTCAGGAGGGAAAACACACACACAGACGCAATTGATCGTCGATCCCCGGGAAAAGATGGGAAACTATGGGAATGGGGGGGAAGACAAAAACCCAGAAAATAGGGGAAAGTGCGGGGCATCTTTTCATTTGTGTGTATCTGTTTGTGTGTCCTGGGGCCCCTTTCAGTCACGGCCGTGCCGCGGTCCCCGCCCCGCCTTCGTCATCGCCGGCCTGCGTCTTCGCCTTCGGGGGCCGCGGCCGTGCCGCGGCCCCCGTGGCCGGCCTTCGTCTCGCCGTCGTCACGGCCCGCCCCTCTCGCGCGTTTCTCTGGTTGTTGTGCTCCTCCCCCCTTTTGGTTATGTGTGTGGCTTTCCCCCAAATCCTAAGTTGGGGTTCGTGTTGCTACCCTGACGCCTGTGGACATCTTTCCCCCTCCTCCTCCTCGCCACTGGGCCCATGACAGGCCCACTCTTCTTCACGGGGTCCATCACACATTCATTGTCCATGACGCAGACTCAGCCGCATCCCTTCCTCAATCAGAGTCATTGAGGTTCAAAGTCACTCATATTCACTCACACCCACTCACGAGGTGAACCTCGGACGCAAGCTCAGCCATACACATTCAGACGCTCACTCCGACACATTCTTCCTTATTCAGGCTCGCTCAAGTTGTTCCCCATATCCTAAGGATGCGGTTCTTGTTATTCTCCCTATCATAAGGATGGGGTTAATGTTCCCCGTATCCAAAGGATGGGGTTCTAGTTCCCCATATCCAAAGGATGGGATTATTGATATTACTCCGACCGCGCCGACTCCTTCCACTCACCTCCCTCCTCATGCTATGTTGTGTTATGCCATTGCATGGCTTGTCTTGGTATGTGATCGTACGGTATACGATGTTTTGGTATGATACGTTATACCATGTTATGCTATGTTATGCTATATTAGGCTATGGTATGGTATACTATGTTTTGTTGGAGCGATGATGCTGAATAATAAGAAGACGATGCTAATGATGCTAATGATGCTGCTGCTGATGATGCTGATGATGATGTAGATGATGATAATGACGATGCTGCTGCTGCTGCTGATGATGACGATGATGATGATGATGATGATGATGATGATGATGATGATGATGGTGGTGGTGGTGATGATGATGATGATGATGATGATGATGAAGAATAAGAAGACGATGATGATGATAATGCTGGCGGAGCAGGTTCTGAGGATTTCTCGAGGGAGGCGCGGGTTTCAGCAGACCCGAGGGGGAGCCGCCAGAAGATACTGCATTCATCCGTTCGCGCCAGAATTGCGGGGATGTCTGGAGTGGTTTGCCTGGTTGCTGCCGCAACATCCTCCGCTTTCGGAGCAGATTTTGAGGATGCCTCGAGCGATGCGCTGGATTTCGCTCCCAAGGGGGGGCCGCCAGGGGGTATTGCATTCCTCCGGTCGCGCCAAAATGCAGGGGATGTCTGTTGGCTGCCGCAAGATCCTTCGCTTTCGGAGCAGATTCTTAGGATGTCTTGGGCGAGGCGCTAGTTTTCTGCGTTCAAAGCAAATTCTGAGGATGCCTCTGGCGAGGTGCTGGTTTCGACACCCCAAAAGGGCCCAGATTGTGAGGATGTCCCAGACTCACTTATGCTCAACCTCACTCGTGCATAGACTCACTCAGACTCCGACTCGTACTCATCATACTCAAACTCAGACTCACTCACACTCATATTTTCGCACGCTCAGACTCACCCATGGTTAGACCCACCCACTGTCAGACTCACTCGTAGTCAGACTCACTCGTATTCAGACCCACTCAGACTCAGACTTTTGTTCAACATGCTCATACTCAGACTCAATTACATTCGTACTCAGACCCATTCATACTCAGGCTCGTACTCATTAGATTCACACTCAGACCCACTCACACCCAGACTTGCCCACACTCAGACCACTCTCACCCAGACTTGCTCAAACTCTGACTTACGCATTCTCAGACTCACCCGTACTCAGACTCCCTCATACTTAGACTAAGTCACACTCGCACTCAAGCATACGAAACACTGTTTATACATCAAGCCCGTTTATATCTGGAAACCTTGCGTCTAGATATTCATGGCGGATGGGTCAATGCACATATATGCACATATGGGGAGCTCCACGCAGTGATAAATTATATATCCGACCGCGCCGACTCCTTTATCACAGTCACCTCCTCTTCCTCACTCAGGGTCACACTCAGGGTCACTACCTTGGTTATGCTATGATGATGCTGATGAGGATGATGACCATGCTGATGATGCTGATCATGATGACTGATGGTGATGACCAGAACGATGATGATGGCGGTGATGACGATGACGGTGATGACGATACTGCTGATCATCATGACGATGATGATGGTGATGCTGACGATGATGTGATGCTGATGATGACGATGATGCTGCTGACGATGATGGCGGAGTAGATGATCATGATGTCTCGAGCGAGGCGCTGGTGATGATGATGGTGATGATGATTCTGCTGATGATGGTGATAATGTTGATGATGCTGATGATGATGATGATGATGATGATGCTGATTGTGATGATGACGACTATGATGATGGTAATGATGATGATGATGATGATGATGATGATGATGATGATGATGCTGATGATGATGATGATGATGATGATGCGGATGCTGATGCGGATGCTGATGCTGATGATGATGCTGATAATTATGATGATGAAGCTGATGGTGATGATGCTGCTGCTGATTATGATGATGCTGATGTTGATGCTGATGATGCTTATGCTGATGATGGTGATAATGCTGATGATGCTGATGATGATGATGACGATGATCATGATGATGATGATGATGATGATGATGATGATGATGATGATGATGATGATGGCGATGATGATGCTGACGATGATGATGATGATGATGGTGGCGATGATGCTGATGATGATGCTGATGATGCTGATGCTGATGCTGATGCTGATGATGATCATGATCATGCTGATTCTGATGATGATCACGATGACGATGGCGATGATGATGATGGTGATGATGACGACTCTGATGATGATGATGATGATGATGATGATGATGATGATGCTGATGACGATGATGACGATGATGATCATGATGATGCTAATTATGATGCTGATGCTGATGCTGATGATGCTGATGCTGATCATGATGACGATGATGCTGTTGATGATGATTTTCCAACGACATGAGAGCCAAGAAAGGAAACAAACTTTAATCTCGGATCGAAAATAATGTACGGCTCGTCGCAGAGAGCGTGACTCTCGGTGGCCGCGCGGGGGGCGCGTGGTGCCTGCAGAGTGCTGCAACAGCGATGCCTACGAGGCAAGCACGAGTGAGGTGACTGAGGATGCTGGCACTCCATAGGTTAGCGGCGAGTGGGCGGTGGTCAAAAGAAACAATAAGTCCGAATCGCACACACGGCGCGCCGTGGGCACAGGCAGATGGCACGAGAGGGAGGTAGAGGGGAAAAAACGTTGTCTGTCATGCCAGCCAAGTCATGGGATCCGTCATGCACAAAAAGCCAGGCTCAGGCATCACACTGGTGCTGCTTTCACACGGCCGTGTGATCGTTGAACAGGGACTTGTACTTGGACTGGTACTCCACGCCGAAGTGTGTTACGGCAAGGTGGTCCTTCCAATCGGTGGACAGGGACTTGGAGAACGAGGCGACCTTTTCCTTGGACAAGCTCTCCGCGCTGAAGTGTGGCACGGCCAGGTGATCCTCCCAATCGTCGGGACGGGACTTGTAGACCGAGGCGCACTCTTTCGTGGTCACGTTCTCGAACTGATTCTCCGCGCCGAGATGTGTCACGGCCAGGTGATCCTCTCAATCGTTGGACAAGGACTTGTAGAACGAACCGCACTCTTCAGTGATCACGTGCTTGGGGGGGCTCTCCGCGTTGAAGTGCTTCACGGCCATGTTATCCTTCCCATCGACGGACAGGGACTTGTAGACCGAGGCGAATTTATGGATTATGCCCTCCTGCTTCACGGAGCCGTTGCCGTCGAGCGTACGAGATCACCAGCAGCTTCTGGGCATACTTGGGCTCGTCGTTGATGAATGCCGTGTGTACCATGATGCGCTCGTAGTTGGTCCCCCAGTGCTCGCCCGCCTAGCCCCGGGGCACCTTCAGGTTCTTCGTCGAGTTCTCGGCGATTAACGTGCTCGCCGATCCCGAACAGCGTAAGTCCGATGTGCATGTCTTCCACGCCGTAGTGTGCGCTCTGGTACTTGCTAACCAGGTTCAGGGCGAACTTCTGGATGTTGTCGAAGCTTTCCTGCTTCATGGAGCCGTTGCCGTCGAGCGTAATGGCGAGAACGCGCGTGGGCAGAACTTCACGAGCGGCTTCTGGGCGTACTCGGATTCGTTGTTGATGAGTGCCGTGGAGCCCATGATGCGCTCGTAGTTGGTCTCCCAGGGCTCGCTCGCACAGCCCCGGAACACCTTCAGGTTCTTCGTCGAGCTCGCGGCGATGGAGGCCATGAAGATCTGCACGCCCTTGTCCTTCATCGCTGTCTCCTCACTGCACTCGCCTGCGGCCTCCGCTGGAGCACGCTCTGCTCCTGAGGGCCTGAGACTCCACTCCCCCGCGCGGCGCCGCCATGGCATGTGTTCTGCTCTCTGACTGAAACCGAGGGACGGTAGGGGCGCGTTCAGAAGACCGCTGCGCCACAATGGCCTGGGCACGCGGCGGCCTTTGATGATGATGATGCTGATGATGATGATGATGATGATGATGATGATGATGCTGATGACGATGAGGATGATGATGCTGATGATGCTGATGATGCTGATGATGCTGATGGTGATGCTGATGATGATGCTGATGCCGATGCCGATGCCGATGCCGATGCTGCTGATGATGCTGATGATGATGATGATGATGATGATGATGATGATGATGATGATGATGATGATGATGATGGAGCAGTTTTTGAGGATCTCTCGGGCGAGGCGTTGGTGTCAGCACACCCGACGGGGAGCCGCCAGCGGTATTGCACTCGTCCGTTCGCGCCCAGGTTGCATGGATGTCTCGAGCGGTTTCCCTGTGTGTTGCCGCAACATTCTCCGCTGTCGGAGCAGTGTTGGATGATGTCTCGGGCGAGGCGCTGGTTTTCGCACCCTCGGGGGCCCAGATTGCGAGGATCTTTCGAGTGGTTTGCCTGTTTTGGTGGCCAGGCCAGGTTCGCCTGCGCTCAGAGCAGATACTGTGGATGTCTCTGGTGAGGCGCTGGTTTCAGCGCTCCCAAAGGGGGAGCCGCCAGGGGTTATTGCACTCCTCCGTTCGCGCCCAGATTGCGTGGATGTCTCGAGCGGTGGGCTTGTTCTGGGCCGCATCTTTCTCCGCTTTCGGAGCAGTTTTTCAGGATGGTTCGGGCGAGGCGCTGGCTTTCGCATCCCAGGGAGGCCAGATCTCAGGATGTCTCGGGCGAGGCGCTGGTTTCAGCACCCCAAGGGGCTCAGATTGAGATGATGACTCAGCCTCACTTCTGCTCAAAGTCACTCGTGCTCAGACCCACCCATACTCGGACTCGTACGCATCATACGCATAATCAGACGCAGTCACACTCGGATTTACGCACTCTCAGACTCACTCACACTTAGACCCACCCTCCTTCAGACTCACTCGTACTAAGACTCACTCGTACTCAGACCCAGTCAGTCTCAGATTTTTATTCATCATATCCACACTCAGACTCACTCACGTTCAGGCGTACTCGCACTCATAACCACTCGCACTGAGGCCAACCCACCCTCATATTCACTCGTAGTCAGACTCGCTCGTACTCAGACCCATTCAGGCTCAGACTAGTACCCGATATGCTCATAGTCAGACCCACTCAGGCCCATAATTACTCACATTCAGACTCATTCTCAATCAAACCCACTCATACTCGGACTCACGCATTCTCAGACCCACTCGTACCCAGACTCTCTCATTTCTGGACTGACTGCGACTCGCACTTAACCATACGAACGCCCGTTTTATACCTACCGCCCGTTTACATTCGAACGCCCATTTACATTCGACCACCCTAGCGCTTAGACACTCACGGCGGACAGGTCCATGCAAATCGATGCACAGATGGGGAACTCCACGCAGTGAATTAGTATTATTGTTATTGTTATTATTCTGACCGCGCAGACTCCTCACACCCCCTTCTCCCTCTTTACCACGAAAGAACGATTATTGTAATGCTGCTGGTGCTCATGTGGATGATGCTGCTGCTGATGATGATGCTGATGGTGATGGCAGTGATGCTGATGCTGGTGATGATGTTGATGCTGATGCTGCTTATGCTGCTGCTGCTGATGCTGATGTTGGCGATGATGCCGATCCAGATGATCATGCCTATGATGTTGATGCTGCTGATGATGATGGCGATATTGATGATGCTGCTTATGATGCTGATGATGCAGATGCTGCTGATGCTGATGATATTGATGCTGATGATGATTATAATGGTAGTGCAGATGCTGATGATGATGATGATGATGATGATGATGCTGCTGCTGCTGCTGATGATGATGATGATGATGATGATGCTGATGATGATGATGATGACGACGACGACGACGACGATGATGATGATGATGATGATGATGATGATGATGATGATGATGATGATGATGATGATGATGATGATGCTGATGATGATGATGATGATGATGCTGATGATGATGATGATGATGACGACGCTGGTCATGATGCTGTTGGGGTTGCTGATGCTGCTGATGCTGATGCTGATGACGAGGAGGAGGATGAGGATGATGATGAGGATGAGGATGGGGAACCTGATGATGATGAGGATGAGGATGGGGACGATGCTGCAGCTGATGATGATGATGATGATGATGATGATGATGATGATGATGATGATGCTGATTCTGATGATGATGCTGATGATGCTGATGATGATGATGCTGATCATCATGATGCTGATGATGATGAGGATGATGATTATGCTGATGATGATGGTGATGATGATGATCAGGATGATGATGATGATGGTGATGATGACGATGACGGAACAGACCTTGAGGATTTTTCGGGCGAGGCGTGCAATCCTCCGTTCGCGCCCAGGCTACGCGGATGTCTCGAGCGGGTTGCGTGTTGGCGCCCCCAACATCTTCCACGATCGAAGCTGATTTTGATGATGCCTTGGGCGAGGCGCTGGTTCCAACACCCCACGGGTGGGGCGCCAGCGGGTATTGCACTCCTCCGTGCGTGCCCAGATTGCGGGGATGTCTCGAGTGGTTTGCCTGCTTGCGCCCCCATCATCCTCCGCTTTCGAAGTAGATGTTGAGGATGTCTCTGGCGAGGCGCAGGTCTTCGCACTCCAGGAGTGGCCGCCAGGGGGTTTTGCAGACGTTCTGTGCAGGCAGCGCATATGACTCGGGATTACAGTTGGCGCCGCCGCGATCGAGGTGCTGCTGGTGGTGTGTTACCTACAAGCGAAGTGGTGGCAAAAGGGATCCCATATTTTTCACCCCCCTCAGAGGCTCCCCCTAAATCCAAGCCGGCCTCGCCGTCGGCTCAGCATGCAATTAATTTCTTCGTGGTCCAGCTGAGGGCGCTGATCGGCCACTTTTCCGCAGGAGATCCTGCGAAGCATCCCGCTGTCCAATCCCCTGCTGGTAAATTGCGCAGACCTCCTCCGAGCATCCTGGATCAGATGGGCTCTTTGGATCACGTTCGCCGGCTGGCTAAGCTCTGTATCTCCTGGGACCTGGGATGACAGTGTGACTGTGGAGGGTTCGAGGGCGGGATGGCTTCAGGAGGGATGCAGCGACTCCTCGATCGCCCACGAGTCGCCGAATAGAGGGCCCCATGGCCCACCCCCGCCCAGGAACTCGCGAACTCGCAGTCGGGGGTCCATCGCAGACCTGCCGGTGGTAACGACCCCACCGAGGGGAAGGAGGGGAGGAGGACCTCCTCCTCCTCCTCCTCCTCCTCCTCCTCCTCCTCCTCCTCCTCCTCCTCCTCCTCCTCCCCCTCCTTCCGTAGCCATTTTGGCTCAAGCCATTGGGCGGAGCTGGCAGCGGCAGGCCGTCCTCGGGCGGCGGGGGCCTCGCGGTGCGCGATGGTTTCGACGCAGGCGGCTGTGTTGGCGGGCAGCCCAGCGGCGGGGGCTGCCTTCGGTGCCATTTCGGCGGCTATCGAGATGGGCGTCTCGACCAAGTGCCTGACGTCGCTCGTGGCTGCTGCAGTTCGAGGCGCTGTTCAAGGCGCCGCGGCTACGGCGGCCGCAGAGGACAAGATCGACCCGCTCGACGAGGTGCAGGCTGTCGTCAACCTCGTGGGCGACATCGCGGGCGTGGAACGGACGGTCAAGGACGCCAAGGAGGTCCTGTCTAGCCTGGGGGCTCCTGGCCGTGCCGTGGCGGGCAGGCTGGGGCGAGCCTCCAGGTACCGGAACGCGACTGCGCACCCGGCGTGCGCCGGCCTCGCCGCGGCGGCGGGCCAGGTCATCGCCAGTGCCGGACCACAGTTGAAGCAGGGCCTGATGAAGAAGAACTCGTCCATCGAGAGTTCGACCGACGTGCCCGAGAGCGAGGACGGCGCCCTGGTCGGCTCGGTGGCGGCCGACATCGAGGTGAAGCCGTTGAAGGAGCTGTCGAAGGGCACGGCCGAGACGGCTCAGCAGCTGCAGCAACAGTTCACGGACCTGTTCGTGGACAGGGTTCTCCAGGAGCGCTCGAGTTCGGCTACGTGATCAGCAAGTGCGCGCTGATCAACAAGTTTTTCTCCTTCCTCCAGGTCGGGGGAATCTGGAGTGCCCCGCATTCCTTTTCCCCTCAGGCGTGAGGCGGCCCGCCGACGGCCGCAGATCCCCTTTTTGAAACTGACCACTGGTCATCTGAGCGTTTCCTCCTCCCCCTCCTCCCCCTCCTCCTCCCCCTCCTCCTCCCCCTCCTCCCCCTCCCCCTCCTCCTCCCCCTCCTCCTCCTGAGGGGGCAAGGTCGAGAAGTCGGTGCAGACGACGGCGACAACGGCGAAGCCGCCAGCATTGAGGCAATGGTCGTGGCTCGTCAACTGCACGCGAGGTGATAGCAGCGGGATGAGTTCCCCTACTTCCTCCTTCTCCCCCCTCCCCCCCGCATGTTCGACCTGCCTTGGTCGGGGGCAGGCCTATCTATCCATTGTCCCATGCCCGCAGGGGTACCTCCGTAACGCGTGCCGCGGAGCGTGGGGCCACCCACGTGCGGTAACACCGCAGATGTGCGCACTCGAGGAGTTGGAGCGACTTTCCCAACCAATCATTCGGGGGTGGACAGAACCCCAAACAGTGACACGTCGATTAGTGAATTGTCCGTTTTCGGTTCTCGAGAGGGCGCCGCGGCCGTTATTTTCCAGGGTTGTGCCCGCCAGGTTTGGGCCTCAGGTCGTTTTCACTAAACCACGTTTTACTAAACGGAGGTCTGTCCATCCCCGAATCATCTGGCACATCCTTTCTCGTGCTCCTGGTGATCGTTTTGTTATTCGTTGTTTTGCCAATCGGCGCGGGCCCTCGCACCCCCCCCTCCCCCCCTGGAGTACATCTTTGCTCTTTTTGGCGACTGTTTTGAACAAGTGGAGCCTCCCCCATGATGGACGCACTGCTGCAAACAGACGCACTGAGCAGAGGTCCAGAGCCAGACCCCCCCCCTCGTTCCGCCCAATGTCGAAACGCCGAATGGAAAATCGCTCATCTGGCGGGTTTGCCGACGTTTTGACGAGCGCGTCGTGGGTCTTGACGGCCCAGTTTTCGTGGGATGTCTGCAGCGGGAGCTCGCGTCAAATTTCAGGTTGTGGGCCTCGCCATTTTTTATGATGGCCCCGTCAGGCCAACCCGAGTCCCCCGTACGGTAGGTTTGCGTCGTGTCGACCAGCGGCGACCCCAGCGTGGGCGTTCAAGGTTGAACGCCGCTGGCGACCCAGAATCGATCGACGTTGAACGATCGGACGTTGCGGCAGCGGCCGATCGTTCAAGGTTGAACGATCCCTGCGGTGTCAAAAACCAACGCTGGGGTCGGCACGACACGAACCTGCCGTACCCGAGTCTTGCGTCTCCCCGATCGTGCTCCTGGTGGGATCGCCGCCGCCCCACGACGCAACCGGCGGCGACGGCGGCGACGACGGGTGGCCGGACACCCGCGGAGGCCACGGACCCCGCGGAGGCCGCGGAGCCACCCGCGCCCGCCGCCGCCGCGGGCCCTCCCGCGGCCACGCGGGAACCACCGCCGCCGCCGCCGCCGCCGCCGTCATCGTCGTCGTCGTCGTGGTAGTCTTTGTCGTCTTTGTCGTCGTCGTCGTCGTCGTCGTCGTCGTCGTCGTCGTCGTTGTCGTTGTCGTCGTCGTCGTCGTCGTCGTCGTCGTCGTCGTCGTCGTCGTCGTCTTCGTCTCCGTCGTCTCCGTCGCTTGTGGGCTAAAGCTGAACCCCCAGACAGACTGCGGAACGGGAGGCCGAGACTTTGGCGAGTCCATTCCCCGCGACTCCGCAGCTGCGCGAAGGCTGGCAGCAGTCCCGTGGGGCTCGCGCCGCTTCGACGGCCTCCTCGAGGCTCACGCCAGCGGCCCTCGGCCTGAGGATGAGGGCGCGGGCCCCTTGCGGGGAGTCCGTTTGGCACGCCGGCGACGGCCGAGAAAGCGGCCGCCCGCCTCTGTGCGGGCGGGGCCGGGCGGGGCTCCTCCGGCAGTGGCCGGCGGCGCGCCGGGGGTGGAGCGAGTCGGGGGCCCCCAAAGGGTGCGGAGAGCACGCCGCGTGGCGAGTGCGTGGCGTTGGTTCGAGGTTTTCGGGCACCTGCCTCGGCTCTCGGCGGCTGCGCCCCGCCGAGAGCATCTTCCCGGGGTGCCCGTGCCGCCCCGAGCGGCCGCCAGAGACGCGAGGCATGACCCGAAGGGCTGCGCTGAGCTCCCCCGTCGGCGGCGCGCCTTTGGGCACCGCCAGCTGCATGTGCCCCTGTGCTGGCCTCTGGCCTCGGATGCGGGAGCGGATGGGCGACGCGTGCGTTCGAGCGTGCGTGCGTGCGTGCGTGAGTTCGTGCGTGCGTGCGTGCGTATGTGTGAGTGTGTGTGTGTGTGTGGTCGTGTGCGTGTGCGTGTGCGTGTGTGCGTGCGCGTGTGCGTGTGCGTGTGCGTGTGCGTGTGCATGTGCGTGGGTGGGTGGGGGCGGGCGTTGCTGCCGAGAGGGTCAAAGGTCCTTCGCTCGTTCGGGGTGATGTGCGGTTTTCTGCGATGCACCCGAACGACGAAGCTGCGAACACACGAGGTAAGCACGCAGCCAGACTCACCACCTATTTTTGTAGGTACCTCTCTCGTGCCCAAAAGGCGGTGGGCCTTCGCTACGCCCACCTTCGAGTCGTGCTGTGGCGCGCGAAATCATGATGGGGGACGTCCCCGCGGCTGTCCGCCGACGTCGAGGTCGAGCTGGATTTGCACGATGTGGTCAATTTCGACGGCCAGGTCCGTTGCGTCCGCTGCCTGCGAATGGCCGAGGATGCCAAGACTCAGGAGGGAGAAACACTCAGACACAATTAATCGTCGACTCCCAGGAAAATATGGGAAAATATGGGAAGTGGGGGGGAAGACGAAAACCCAGAAAATACAGGAAAATATAGGGAATCGTGTTATTTGTGTCTATCTATTTGTGTGTCCCAGGGCCCCTTCAAAGACCCTCAAGCATGTTCGGTGCCAGCAAGTAGCAGGGGGCGCCGCTCGTGGTGGGTAGGCCGTTGCGTTTTTTGCGTGGTGTGCGGAGCACAAGCCAAAGGCAAGACAGAAGGTCTCGCCCAGACTCACCACCCACCAAACCACCCCAGCCCAACCCAAAGGCCTCGAATTGACCTCCATTTCCAGTGGGGGGGGGGGATCGGGGAACATCGAGAAAACACATATGGAACCCGTACCCCCCCCAACCCGAAATTTGGGTCTTCGGGTTGGGTTGAGGTGGTCTGGTAGGTAGTCACAGACTGGCGCGGCCGGTGCGTTGGCGCGTCGTCGACGACTCCGCCCCGTGTCTCCAGGATCTGGCGGGGCTCTGCAGCCTCGGGCGGGCCTGCGACTGGCCCCGCGGTCGTGCCCCTGGCCCCCCTCGGGGAACGAGAAATGCCATACCCATCGGTCGTTAAAAGTAGGTATTTTTGGATTCCCAGATTCCAATCTACTTTCAGCGCCTTCCTACTTCAAGAGTCGAGTGGTTCCGACCGATGGGTAAGCATAATCAAAACTCGGAGGTCCGCGCGGATCTCTTGGATCCGCGCTGAGACCCGCCTCCCTGGCGCGCGGATCGCGCCAGGGGCGGCGCCGGAGGCGTCGCCAGGGGGCCCCAGCGCCGACAAATCCGCGCGGACCTCCGAGTTTTTATGTTTATGCCACTGTTCGTTCCCTTGCCCGTTAAGTCGGGCCTGTCCCTCTAGAGGAAGAATATTCAAAAATAGTAAAACAATAGTCCGGGGACGATTTCCTGACTATGTTTCAGCATGTGGATTCTTCGATCCAGAATTTGGGTATTTGGGGGTGTTCTTGGGGTATGTTTTTGGGGGCATTGTTTGATGCTTCGTCGAAGGTCAAGAGTTCCGATGTCGACGACGACTGTGATGTCGACGAGAACAACAATGAGCAGCGTCGTCCTCGTCGACAGCACAGTCGTCTTCGACATCGGTGCACTTCTTTGTTGCTGTCGTCGTCGTCGTCGTCGACATCGCAGTCGTCGTCGACGTCGGTGCTCTTTGTCTCGTCGTTGGCAGCGTCGTCGTCGTTAACCTCACAGTCGTCGTCAATACCGCCTGTAGGGGTCGGGGGTGGACAGACCTCCTACCCTGACACGTCGATAAGTGAATTGTCCGTTTTCGGTTCTCGAGAGGGCGCCGCGGCCGTCATTTTCCAGGCTTGCGCCCGCCAGGTTTGGGCCCGAGGTCGTTTTCACGAAACCACGTTTTGCTAAAGGGAGGTCTGCCCATCCCCGACTGCAGGGGGACAGGCCCGACCTGACCCCGCCCCCGTCCCGTCCCGCTTGGTGCCCTTGCCCCGGTGCGCGCGGTGCCTTCGCCCTGCCGGGTCCGAATAAAAGATAAAAAAGACCATTATTATGATTCTTATTATTCTTATTATTAATCTTCTTCTTCTTCTTCTTCTTCTTCTTCTTCTTCTTCTTCTTCTTCTTATCCTCCTCCTTCTTCTTCTTCTTCTTCTTCCTTTAAAGAAAAGTGTAAAGCAAATCCGCGGGGAGGCTCCGCGCGCCGCCAATCGCCTTCTTCGCGTGGGAGGCGCCGAGCTCTGCGTCGCGGAGGCGCGGCTGGCGGTGCCTCCGGCGAAGTTCCGCCACGCGCGGCGAGGGCGCGGGCTGCCGGACTGCACTGCGGAGGCGCTCCCCGGGAGCCTCGAGGCGGGGGTCAGTGCAGACGGGGGTCAGCCAGAGCGCCGGATCTTGCAGGATCCTGCAGCGCCAGGGTCGCATTGACCCGGGCTTGGGTGCAGGATCCTGCAGGATCCTGCAGGGTCCTTCGCATTGACCCGGGTTTGGGTGCAGGATTTTGCAGGATTTTGCAGGCTTGATTGACCCGGGTCTGGATTGACCCGGGTCAGAAGATCCCCGAGCTCCCCCCCCGTCGGTTCCTCGGTGGAGTGCGCCCTGCCGTCGTCCTCGCCTTCCTCCTTCCTGCCCTGCCTTCTGCGCCCCCTCCTTCCCCTCCCTCCTTCCTCTCCCTCCTTTCTCCTGCCCCTCATCCTCTTCCTCATTCTTCATCCTTTTCGCCGTCGTCGTTATAGCCGTCGTCGTCGTCGTCGTCGTCGTCGTCGTCGTCGTCGTCGTCGTCGCGTTCTCCTCCTCGTCCTTTTCCTTCTCGTCCTCCTCCTCCTTCTCCATTCCTTCCCCTCCCGCGCCTTCCTCGCTCTCCTTCCTCCCCGTCCTTCTTTTCCCCACCCTCCTGCTCCTCCTCCCTGCCGCGTGGGCGCGGAGGGCGCCGCCGCTGGAGGCTAAGCGCGTCATAGAGGCGGGGGGCACCATCTTCAACGAGCGGGTCAACGGCATGCTGGCGATCTCGAGGCCGGCCTGCTTGCGCCAGCTGGGCAGCACGACGCGTGTCGGTCGAGCTAATGTCGACTAGACTTAAGAGTGACCTTTCGCTGGAGTGACCTTTGGTGCAGGCACAGATGGGTCCCCAGATGGCTGAGAACGAAGCAGGAGCAGCGGCTTGCGCGCCTCAGTTTGGTCCCCCCGCGGCCCCCCAAAAGCCGCGCACCAAAGGTCACTCTTACCCAGGGTCACTCTTGCGTGTAGCCGATAATGCTGTGTCGCTCCACGTACGTAGGAAGTTGGTGACCTTTTCGGCGCCTCTCTGGATTGGCCTGAGCAAGAACCGCTCTCCCGTTCCCTCTCCGTGCTCCAGCGGCCACCGTTACTCTTCTGTCGTCTTCTCGCCATCCTCGCTCTCTTCCTCCACCGCATCCCGTTCTTCCTCACCTGCAGTCCCCCTTCTCCAGGGCGTCTTCTCCCCTTCCACCCCGCCCTCCTTCCGACCTCCCTCGCCCTCTGACTGATGATCCCTTTTCCTGACTCCCCCCGTGGGTCTTTGAAGGTGTCTGGCTTCTCGGAGGCGTCCTGGAAGGTCTCCTGGGGCTCTCTGGGGCTGTCTTGGGCGCCTCTTGGTGTGCCGTGGGGCCTCCAGGAGACGCTGAAGGGACCCCCCCGCATCCCTCCCCCCCCTTCCCTGCCACCCCCTCCTTCTTTCATCCTCGTCTGCGTTTCTGCGCTTCGCGCTCCACGAGCGCACACCTTCGCCCGTCGGAGCGCCCCGCCGCCGCGGGCAGCGAGGGCGAGCGAGCGACGAGCGCGAGCCGGGAAGGACAAGGAGGAGGAGGAGGAGGAGGAGGAGGAGGAGGAGGAGGAGGACGAGGAGGAAGAGGAGGAGGAGGAGGAGGAGGAGGAATCCTGGGAGAAGGGCCTCCGGACCTCCCAGGGTCGACGCCGCGGCGGCGGCCCGGGCCGGCAGCGGAGGCGGCTGCGGGCGGGCGGCAGCCTCCCTTCCCTGTGCGTTGGCGCGGGTGGCTTCGGGACTGCGCCAGCCGCCCCCCGGTGGGCGTTGAGGGAGGGAGCTCTCCACAGAGCGGTGAGCCTGCCTTCCACCACCACCACGAGTTGGAGGGGGGAAGGAGGAGGAGGAGGAGGAGGAGGAGGAGGAGGAGAGGAGGAGGAGGAGGAGGAGGAGGAGGAGGAGGAGGAGGAGGAGGAGGAGGAGGAGGAGGACCCCCTCCCCCTCCAGCTCCTGGCGGTGGCGGTGGAGAACAGGCCCAGCACAGAGGCTCGATGGGCGCGGCCCGATCCGCCTGCCCGGAGCCCCGACGGCGGGCTCTTGCCCACGGCGGGGGGCCCCGCGGAGGCTTCCGGAAAGCCCCCCCCCCCCGCCCGGGGGCGGGCTCTCCGGCCTCCGAGGCCTGCGACGGGCCAGGGGGGCCTGCGGCGGGGGCCCCCCAGAATGATGTCAGGGGTCTCTCACCACCTCCTCTTCCTCGTCCTCCTCCCCCCCCCTCCTGCCCTCCCTCTCCCCGCCCCTGCCCCCCCAGAGAGCGACTTGTCTCAATCTCTCGGTCCTGGACGCTGTGACCCGCGCGTGTGGAGGGCAATCGCCAGCCGGTACACCTTATCTTGAACTGTCCTTGGTTTCTGTGCCCTGGTCTGGACATGCGCCTCCAGCCGGCGGTACTTCTTCAGCCGATGTGTCGTGCAGACACGGCGTTATTGATTGATAGATTGATTGATTGTCCCCCTACAGGGGGATTTCCGACGCAAAATAAAAACTACACCACAAATAATCTCAAAATAGTCCAAATATAGTCTGGGGAGTATGTTTTGAGTATGTTTTGGCCTTTGGGGGGCATTTTTTGGGTATTTTCGATTTCTCGTCGAAGATCCCCCTGTAGGGGGACACGCCCGACTTAGCCCCAGAAGCCGAAGGCGGCGGAGACGCTCCGGCCGTGGCCTTTCCACGATGCGAGAGGCTCGGGGGCCCCCGAACGGGGTGGTGACCACACCGTGCGGGGTGAGTCGGTGGGGATTTGGGGTCACCGCACGGTTTTGGGGCTCGGGTCGTTCTCCGAGGACGTCTCGGGCGACAGGGGCCTCCCGGGTCCCCAGACGGTGCAGTGACGGGCCGTGCGGTGACGGTGAGGTCCTGGGGGATTTCGAGGTCACCGCACGGTCCGTCGCCGCACCGTTTCGGGATTCCAAGGAGGCTCTGGGCCTCCTCCCTCCCTTCGCCACAAGAACATATACACAGAGACCCTCCAACGGTTCGTTCTTGGGCCTCAGGGGAGGGTGGCGGGATTAAGAGCCTGCAATCTTGTATACCGCCTCCCTCCCTGAAGGTACAGGTTACATTCGTCGGCGGGCGTCGGTGCATTCATTCTCGTTGCGTATCCTGCTCCTCCCTCTTCTTCCCCTCCCCCATCCTCTTCGTCCTCCTGCCCACCCACTCGTTTGCGCGCGCGCTTCCGCCCCCCCGCGTGGAGGGAGGAGGGAGAGGAAGAGTATGAGGAGGAATGATGAGGAGGAGGAGAAGGAGGAGGAGGAGGACCAGTGTAAACCAACGAGTCATCAATGATGTTGGAATTAACCCTCCCTCCAAGCTTCCTCTTCGTAAGCCCCTACAACGGTTCATTTCCACTGAGGGAGCTGCGTCGTTGGAAGACACCCCTGAAGACCCTGAAGCATGCCAAAACATTGGTATCTGGTTTTCAACGTCACGCATCAACCTGACTGCTGCGTTTTGACTATCTGGAATTGTGCAAGAACGCCATTTTTGGAACTTCAACACCGCGAGTCAACATTACTGTTGCACCCGCATAACCATGAATCCTTCCCAAACGCAATCTCTGGTACGTTGATCATGCGAATCCGTGAAACTCTTGCACATTTTGAATACGAATGTGCGCGGCGCTAAGGCGAGAGCCACATTTTGAAAACGGCCCGCCCTCAATCCGTGAAACTCTTGCATTTTTTCAACGAGTGTGCGCGGCGCTAGGCAAAGAACTACATTTTGAAAACGACCCGTCCTCAATCCGTGAAGCTCTTGCATTTTTCAAAACGAATGTGCTCGGCGCTAAGGTGAGAGCCACATTTTGGGAACGACCCGCCCTCAACCCGTAAAACTCATGCACGTTTTTGAATACGAATGTGCGCGGCGCTAAGGCGAGAGCCACATTTTGAAAACGGCCCGCCCTCAATCCGTGAAGCTCTTGCATTTTTCAACGAGTGTGCGCGCGGCGCTAAGGCGAGAACTACATGCTGAAAACGACCCGTCCTCAATCCGTGAAGCTCTTGCATTTTTCAAAACGAATGTGCTCGGCGCTAAGGTGAGAGCCGGAATGACCCGCCCTCAACCCGTAAAACTCATGCATATTGTTAAAGCGAATGTGCGCGGCGCTAAGGCGAGAGCCACATTTTGAAGGCGACCCGCCTTCCAGATGTGAAACAGTTGCCACTTTTTAAGCTTCAGAGTAATACATGGTGAGGAAGTCTCAGGCGAAACGCCCAGCCCGCCCGGAGGGAGGAGGAGGCAGGAGAGAGGAGAGAGGAGGGAGGAGTGAGGAGGGTTGACGGAGGATGGAGGAGGGAGGAGGAGTGAGGAGGGAGGAGGCAGGGGAGGAGGAGGATCCCCCAGGGGGTGACCTCGGTGCGGGGCGGCGCATCGGGGCCCCTGGGGGAACTGCAATCCGCCATGTCGTCGCTTGCGGCGCCGTGGCCCTGGGGCGTTGGCGCCCTGGCGGGCCTGGGGCGGCCCCCCGACTCCGCCGGGTGGTCCCCGTTGGGAGTCGGTCTGCCGTCCGTCTCAGGTCCCCCGGGGACCCGACGTTCTAGGGCCGCGTGGGTAACCCCCCAGGGCTGGCGCGGGCTGGTTCTCCAGTCCGCGTCGGCCCGCGTGGTGCCGGCCTGCGCGGGGGCTGGCTCTGGTCACTGTTGGGGCCCGCCCCTGACGTCGGGGTGTCGGGTGTGACCAGGGGGGTCGGCTCCCTCGGGAGTACGGCTCAAGACGTGCACCGCCTGGCCCCCCTTGGGCAAGGGGGCCTGTGGGAAACACGCGGAAACACGCGCCGTGTGCCCCGCGCGGTGACGTGGGTTAGCCTGTGTCCCCTGGTGCAGGAAGAGCCAGGGAGGCATGGGGGCTGGCCACCTTTGGTGGTCAGTGCTGCTCAACGAGCAGCACGTGTGAGGCCGGCGCCTCCTGTTTTTCCCCCTCCTCTTCGCTCTCGCTCTCTCTCCTGTCTCGGGCCCCGTCGGCGGGGCGGCCCCTAGCTCTGGGGGGTCGCGGGGGGGGGGGGGGCGTTTGGCCCCCCCCCCCCCTCCCCTCCCCTGTTTGTAGGGTGCTCAGGACAACCTGTTCGCCAGGCTGCGTCGAGGGGGGAGGAGGAGGAGAGGAGGAGGAGGAGGAGGAGGAGGAGGAGGAGGAGGAGGAGAAGGAGGAGGAGGAGGAGGAGGAGGAGGAGGAGGAGGAGGAGGAGGAGGAGGAGGAGGAGGAGGAGGAGGAGGAGGAGGAGGAGGAGGAGGAGGAGGGGGGAAGGATGGGGGAAGGAGGGGGAAGGATGGGGGAAGGGGGGGAAGGAGGGGGAAGGAGGGGGAAGGAGGGGGAGGAGGGGGAAGGAGGGGGAAGGAGGGGGGGAGGAGGAGGAGGAGGAGGAGGAGGGAGGAGGAGGAGGAGGAGGATGGAGGAGGAGGGAGGAGGAGGAGGAGGAGGAGGAGGAGGAGGAGGAGGAGGAGGAGGAGGGGAGGAAGAGGGAGGAGGAGGAGGAGGGAGGAGGAGGGGAGGAGGAGGAGGAGGAGGAGGAGGAGGAGGAGGAGGGGAGGAGGAGGAGGGAGGAGAGGAGGAGGGGGAGGGAGGGAGGAGGAGGGAGGGAGGGAGGAGGGAGGAGGGCGGAGGGAGGAGGGAGGAGGGGAGGGAGGATGGAGGAGGGAGGAGGGGAGGAGGGAGGAGGAGGAGGGAGGAGGGAGGAGACAGGAGGAGGAGGAGGGAGGAGGGAGGAGGGAGGAGGGATGAGGGAGGAGGAGGGAGGAGGAGGGAGGAGGGAGGAGGGAGGAGGGAGGAGGAGGAGGGAGGAGGAGGAGGGGGAGAAGGATGAAGGGTGTGGATGGAGTAGGAGACCGACCACGACATCGACGATGGCGGCGGCGAGAGAGGAGGGTGAATTTAAATGAAGGTCGAGGATGATGACTAGAGTAAACCCAGGGTCATCAGCGATGCTGCAATGCCCGCTCCTGCCCCAAGTTCCTTTACATATCATGAAATTACCTGCTGGCAGTCATTCCTTTATAAAAAAGGACGGGTTTCTATCCATGTCGTGGCAGGATGCTTTTGAGACGAGTGTGATCGGCGCTGACGGAGGCGCGAGCCACGCTCTCAAAACGGCCCGTTATCCGTTTTTGTAGCTGTTAGAAGCTTGTAAAACAAGAGTGCTCGGCGCTGAGGCGAGATCCACACTTTCAATCATTAGATTCTCTCCATCCTCGTCGTTGTTGGGAGCTTCAAGGACACAATCTTCAAGGACACAATCGGTACGATCGAAATGGGTATAGAGATATGGAGACGACGACCGACAGCAGTTATTGTCCACTTCGAACAGGACTCGCTGTCGGTGTCGCCGCGGACACTGTCCATTTGAGGCAGGTGGTCTTCCCCCAAACAGCGGCCGTGGTCGGTTTGGGACAACATCTGTTGCTTGGCATCGTACGCGTTAGTTTTCGTAGTCGTCCCTAGCGTGCCAAATACATGTTCAGGAATTTTCGAGGAAGCACGTGGATGAGGGATGGAGGACGGCGGCGGTGGCGATGGCCGCAGCGGCGACGAGGGCGAACTCCCCGCACGGGCCAGGGCCTTCGGCGACCACCAGCTCAAGGCGCCGGCGCTCATGCAGGACGTGGTGTCGAACGTGCCGGACATCACATCCACTGAGCTCACGGACCAGGAAGGTGCCTTCTGAGGAGGAGCCCATACTCGAGGAGACGCAGACACGGATTCAGGTGCGTGGATTAAGGACGGGTCCCACTTCCACGAAATATCAACGGGCTCTGTCGCCCAATCGGGCTGCGCTGGCCTCATGTTCCGGGTGCAGCTTCCCCGATCCGTGGGACCTGGCGCCCGCGCGCCGGGTCCACGGATCCGTCATCCATGTCCGCGCGTGCCCGATTCAAAAGGAGGAGCCCATACGTTAGGGGAGAGCAATTCGGCATTCCCCTCCGCTCCCCCAAGCTCAAAGTTGGCACGCGCGGGGGGAGGCTGCGGTCGAAGTGCAACTCAGCAGGCCCACCGCCGACTTGGAGCATTGAGGTGAGGGGGAGGCGTGGACCGATGGATTTGGCATGCGTGTTCGCTATTTTTACAAATGCCCATATTTCGACGTCCAGGGTGCCCTGGATTTCTTGGGTTTCGATGGTTTTGCAATGGAAAGCGCGACGCTCCAACACCAAACATCGAGGGACTTCCTGGGGTCTCAGGGTTGGGTTTCTTGTGGAAGGTTTCTTGTGGTCGAGCTCCTACAGTCCACGCGCCCGGAAAGGGCGCCCGCCTTCATCTAGTCATCTAGGGTACCCTTGTGTCCTTGCCTGGACGGCCCGTCCCTTGCCGTTTTCAATCGTCGCCCGCAGCTCAAAAATTCCAACTTCAACCTCCAAGGACCTTGCGTCCTTGCCACCTGTCCTCATACACGTTTTGATTGTACTGTATCCCGACGTCGTGACCGTCATCCCCAGCGCCTCTCCTTCTCTCTCCCAGCTGCGGCTCCGGGCCCAGGGGGCCCCCGAAGCCACTGTAGGTCCGGGCTCCCGGCCCCCACCCCCGCCCAGACAAGGGGGATGGGGGGAGAGCTGGCAGTTCCCGAGCAGCGTTTCGCGAGAGGGTCTGGGGCTTGAGTGGGGCTGAGAGTCAGAACGCGTCCTCCTCTGCAGGGCCACCAAAAAGGGGACGTCAAGGGGGTGCATCAAGGGGGGCGTCAAGGGGGTGCACCAAGGGGGGGCGTCAAGAGAGTGCATCAACGACGGCGACGACGACGACGACGAGGTGAGGGCGTCGGGGGCAGGAATGGGGGGGAGAGGACGGGGCGGAGGAGGTGGGATGCGAAGGAGGGACGGGGAGGGGTCATGAGTACGCTTATTTTCACTCTGATGGCGATGGTGATGGCCGATTGCGATGATGGCGATGATGCTATTGATGATGCTGATGGCGATGGCGACGGTGATGATGCTGCTGATGATGCTGCTGATGATGATGATGGTGGTGATGATGGTGATGGTGGTGATGGTGATTATGATGATGGTGACGATGATGATGGTTATGATGATGCTGATGCTGATGATGACGATCATGATTGTGGTGGTGATGGTGATGATGGTGATGGTGCTGATGGTGAGGATAGCGATGTTGACGACGCGGATGATGACGATGCTGCTGCTGATGCTGCTGCTGCTGATGATGATGATGATGATGATGATGATGAATATGAGCACGATTGTGATAATGACGATGATGGTGAGGATGATGCTGATGCTGATGGTGATGGTGATGGTGATGGTGATGGTGATTGTGATGGCGAGGGTGAGGGTGATGGCGATGAAGCAGCTGATGACGATGCTGATGATGTTGGTGATGATGCTGCTGATGATGATGCTGATGCTAATGATGATACTGATGATGGTGATGACGATGCCGATGATCAGATGATCGTGGTGGTTGTTATGATGCTGACTCTGGTGATGATGAGGGCGATTATGCATATGACGACGATGCTGCTGTGGCTCTTGATGGTGATTATGATGGTGGTGATTATGCTGATGAGGTTGATGCGGATGCTCATGCTGATGATGCTGCAGGAGGAGGAGGCGGAGGAGGGGGAGGGGGAGGAGAGATGAGGAGGGGGAGGCGATGATGAGGAGGAGGACAACTATTTCGATTGCGATTGTGAGGAGGAGGAGGAGAAGGGACGTCAGGATAAGGAACGCTGCTGTGAGGAGGACGACGATGAGAGATAATGGTGAGGGGGATGAACATGGATGTTGCTGATGATGACGGAGGTGGTGATGATGATGATGATGATGATGATGATGATGATGATGATGATGATGATGATGATGACGAAATTGATTTTTTGGTGATGATGAGGAGGACGGGGACATGAGGGAGGAGGAAGGGATGGGGGAGGGGAGGCGAAGGCGGAGGAGGCGGATTGAAGGATGAGGCGAGGAGGATGACTCTCAGTGTTCTACCTCTCGTCCTCTTCACCAGACCCCTCCGCCTTTTTTCTTTGCTTACCCCCCCTCCTCCGCCTTGTACTCCCTTTCCTCCTGCTCCTGCCCCCTCCCCCCCGTTTGCCTGACTGTGTCTGCCCTCCTCTGCTATACTCATCCTCCTCCGCCCTCCCTCCTTCTGTTGGATGGAGCGAATCCCCGTGCTCGGCGAGCGGAGGATATGTTTGTCATTGTCGCGTGCGACGGTCTGTGGGACGTCGTAGAGGACCAGGAGTCCGTGAACCTGGTCCTGGAGGGCATACGTCCCTCAGCCGGGTACCAATCACGAGGAAGAGCAGCGAGGAGGATGAGGAGGAGCGGCGATGGGGGAGCGAGCTGGAGCAGGAGGAGGAGGAGGAGGAGGAGGAGGAGGAGGAGAAACGAGGTGGAGGATGATGATGATGAGGAGGAGGACATAGAGGAGGCGGAGGAGGAGAGGGCGAGGAGGAAAAACATGAGGAGGAGTGGCAGGAGGAGGAGGATGAGGAGGAGGAAGAGGAGAAGGAGGAGGAGGAGGGGGAGGGGGAGGAAGGGCAACGGGGAGAGAGGAGGGGGAAAGGAACGCAGGTAGGGCATGAAGGCGCAGGAGGAGGGGATGGTGGGAATACGGTGCTGGCGAGGATGAGGATGGGGATGAGAAGCAATGTGGATGATGATGAGGATGATGATGCTGCTGATGATTATGCTGATGACGATGCTGATGATGATGATGCTGATGATGATGATGATGATGCTGATGATGATGCTGATGATGATGATGATGCTGATGATGATGATGTTGATGACGACGATGATGATGCTGCTGGTGGTGGTATGATGATGGTGATTGTGATGGTGATGAGGATGGTGGAGGTGATGGTGGTGATGGTGATGGTGCTCGTGATGGTGATACTCGTAATGCTGCTGCTGATGATGGTGATTCCTATTAGGGTTATGAGTATTAAGGATGGTGACGATGATCTTGATGCTGGTGCTGATGGTGATGATGCATGGTGATTCTGAATCGATGATGATACAGATGCTGCTGCTGATGATGATACTGAGGATGCTGATGATGGTATTTGTGATGCTGAGAAGGATGATGAGGATGATGATATTGATGACTCACTACATGACAACCCCCCCTCACTACAGGTGGCGACAGCCCCCCCCCCTCCCCCTCTTTAGGGGCGGAAAAAAGAGGCGGAGGGTGAATGAGGGAGTGGAGGAACACGGGAGGGGGCCCGAATGAGAGGAGGAGGGGGAGGGGGAAGGCGACGGAGGGAGAGAAGGAAAGCGAGGGCGACGAAAAGGAGGAGGACGATGGGGGGGGATGTGTGGGTGAGGTTTTCATATGTGCATAGGGAGGGCGATGAGGGACGCGGAGGAGAGCAATTATGCGAATCATGTATTTCTCTCAGCGTTTGTCTTCCTTTTGCTTTCTCCCCGCCCACGCACGCAGCCGTTCTGGCCTCGAGGCGGCGAGCGCCGCTCGCCGCCTTTTTTTTTTGTCTTGCCCTTTGGGCCTGCGGCGATGACCGCCGCCAAGATCAAGCTGAACCCAGAGATACGGTATTTGGTGCTGGTCCTTCAGAAGAAGGACTTTTTGGGTAGAGCGGAGAGGAGGCGTAGAGAAGAGAGGGTAGGAGTTGGAGAGGGAGAGGAGAGGAGGCGTAGAGAGGAGTAGGGTAGGAGTTGGAGAGGGATGGGAGAGGGAGGGGGAGACGCGCGGCCCCTCTCGCGCGCGCCCCCGCCCTAGGAGCTCCCAAAGCCGACTAACGTACGCGACGAGCAAATGCACGAACAGTGCAAGCAGATCGCCAAGATCTGCCACATGCTGATCGAGGATCCGCCCCGCCGCCGAGGAGGAAGAGGAGGAGGAGGAGGAGGAGGAAGGCGATGACGCGGGCGTGGCAATGAGGGAAGCGCAGCGACGATGATTGCGATGAGGAGGGAGATGAGGAGGACGAGAAGGAGAATGGGGGGATGATGATGATGGTGATGAGGGACGGGGCCAGCGTTGAATGGAGGGCGTCAGATGTGGTGAACTGCTGGGGGCTGTAGGGCAGGAGTTGATAGCGATGGCGGATGGTGATGGCAATGATGATGGTGATGATGATGATGATGATGATTGTGATGATGTTGGAGGCGTTCTGACCCCCCGTGCCCGACGCCTGCCGAACCGGCAGCCTCCCCTACCCCCTCCCCCCCCCCGCCCCTCGCCCTCCCCGTCCCCCTCCTCGCCGTGCCCCACCTCGTCGTGCTCAACGCCGCTCCCCTCCCCGCCCCTCTCTGCCCCTCCTCGTCGCTCTCCCCTCCCGCCGCCCCCCTCCCACGCCATCCCCCGCCGCGCGCAGGAGAAGGGGAAGATCAACGCTGCCGAGATCGTATGCAGGAAGGCCGTCGACGAGATGCTCGGCGACAGTCCAGCCAAACGCACCAGCGGCGCCAAAAAACAGGAGGCGAAAGCTGAATCGTTATCGTCTGAGCCCCGCTTTTCGCCAGCAAAAGTCAAGACTCTTGGTCAGGTGCCAGCCCCATGGCTATTCGCTGTTTTTCGTAAAGTTGCTAAGCATGAGGTTTCCAGTGCAGTGGTGGATCTGATTTGCCAGAAAACTATATGGGTTCGGCAGACGACTACGTTCTTGACAGGACTCGGGGGGGCGGGTGGCTGGATGGGTGGGCAGCGGAAGGGGGGGCAGATCATGTCGGGTCGGCCAGCGCCCTCGAGGGGTGGGCGGGGGGGTCGGGGTAGGGATGCGGAGACATGCGGTTGATTGACGATGAGATGGAGGTGCGGGCGGCATCAGCCGCATGCACCTCCATCTCATCGCGTGCGAATCGGCTTCGGTGATGAGGGTGGGGGGGGAGGGCGGGGGGAGGCAGCGGGGTCGTCCTCGTCCTCGCCCTCGTCGTGGTCGTCGTCGTCGTCGCCGTGGTTGGCTTCGGCGTCGGCGTCTGCGTCGGCGCGGTCATTGTCGCGGCCGTGGCGTGGGGGAGCGGAGAGGGGTTGTATTTTGAATTAGGCAAAGGCTCGATGTAGCTCCCCCTGCCCCTCCCGTCCTCCGCAAGCGCGGACAGGGCTGAGGTCGACGTCGGCGACGACGACGACGACGACAACGTCGTCGACGCCGACGCCGACGCCGACGACGGCGGCGACGATGACGATGACGAGGACTAAAGCGGAAACGACGACGACGACGGCGGCGACGACGACCTCGACCACGACGAGGACGACGAGGGCGACGATGATGATGACGACGGCGGCAACGCAGCGTTGGCGAGACAGTGGGCCCGTCCGCTCGGAGGCCAGGGCCGTCGGCTTCGCACGGCGCAGTGCGTTCGCAGCGTTGATGGGGGGAGGGGGGGGCAGGTGGATCGGGGATTTTAGAAGGCGCGATCGGCGCGCCGCGCGGGCCCCAGACAGCAGCGATCGGAGCTGGGGCGACGACTTCGACGACGTCGA
The DNA here is from genome assembly GCA_963575745.1 of Prorocentrum cordatum. Lineage (NCBI taxonomy): Eukaryota > Dinophyceae > Prorocentrales > Prorocentraceae > Prorocentrum > Prorocentrum cordatum. The sequence continues at coordinate 6,478 of CAUYUJ010008726.1, read as the reverse complement.
CGATGACGACGAGGGGGGCCACGAGGGCGTGGACGACGACATGGACGACGACGACGTCGGCGACGACGGCGACGCGACGACGACTGCGATTCCGATTGCGGCTGCGACGACGAAGAGTTGGCGGGACAGCGCAGTGGGCTCGTCCGTTTCCAGCGCCAAAAGTTTCGCACGGCGCAGCACTTCGGCAGGGTAGAGGGGGGTGGGCTCGTAGAGAGGACGATTGGTTTTCGGCCAGCTCGCCAAGCGGACCCCAGGCAGTGGCGATCGGAGATGAGGCGTCATCAACGGCGGCGACGGCGACGATGACGAGGGCGACGATGACAACGTCAACGACGACGACGACCACGATCATGGCCACGTCCGCGGTGGACGACGACCGCGATGACCGCGGCGACGACGACGGCGATCCTCGTTCTGCTCGCTCTACCCCTCTCGGTGCCTCTCCGCGCGCGCCGCGGGAGGACTCCCGAGCACCTGGCCTCTGGCAGGGGATATGCTGGTCAAAGATGTGTTCGCTCGCTTCCTCTGCGACTGTATCCTCAACAGGGGCGTGCTGAATGTTGGCACTGGCTTTTTCCAGAACTGCATTTCTGACAATGAATTAGTATTCAAACCGCCCCATGCGGTCTACCAAGTTATCCTGGGCGGCGCTGGGGGGTCCTCGAGCGCCGTCGACAAGGACGGGAAGGGGCACTTGTGAGCGGTCGATGCGTGCTATTTGCGGTCGGTGTGGGGGGTTGCAGTTGCCGGAGGATGAGAACGGCGAGGAGTGCGGGGATGGGGGAGGGCTGATCACTGACATGGGCATCGAGGTTCGAGGTTCGAGGTTCGCCGAGCGGCCCCCCAGGGCTCGTAGTTTCGCGATTGGAGTGCCATCGGGTTTTCGTCGACCCGCAGCTTCGCCCTCCGACAAGGACTTCTGCATTCCTGCTGGTTTGCGTCGCAGCCCCCGCGCCCATTGCGCCCCTGCCCTTGCGGGGCAGCCTTGGGCCGCCCAACGCCTTGCCATCTCCGACGCCTCTCTAGCGTCGCGGGGCATCGGGTAGGACCGCGTCAAGAACTTGATCACCAACGAGCTCTTCAACCTGAAGGAGAAGTGGCCAGCAGGCGCTTTGATGCTAGCTGCCCCGCCCTCGCAGCCTTCCATCTCTTGCCCCTCCCCCTCGATCGCCGCCCCCGCCCTCCTCGCCTCGGCGCCCGCGTGCCCCGCCACCATTTGCCCCGCCCGCCATCCTCGCGGCGCGAAATCGGCCGCGTTGAAGGCCGCAGGGGTGCGCAGTGCAAGGTGAGAGATGGCAGGAGGGGGGGGGGCAGATGATCGTCGGCGGTCGCGCCGATCACGCCCGTTAGCACCCCGCCCTGGCCAGGCAAAGTGATCGAGCACAACTATTGCGCCAATGCTGCCTACGTGACGTTTGGCAGCAACGTTCCAGTCATCAAGATGATCGAGGGCCTCGGGAAGGTGAAAGGCAGCATGCAGACCGCGAAGGACACTGCTGCAAAGTTTCTCAAGGAGAAGGCGACCATGAAGCAGAAGGGGGAGGTGGAGGTGGGTGTGGATCTCGTCATGGCGGCCCGCAGGAAGCGCAGGAAGGTGGGCGGCTTGGCGGGCCATCAGATGACTCTCGAGCCCCCTGCTCCAGCGCCGCCAGCGGCGCCAGAGCCTCCTGCGGCCCATGTGGCCCCTTCGGACGAGGACGAGTGATGGGTTCCGCGGCTCGACGGGATCGGTCCCCGAGTCACGTGGCACAGGTTTGCTGTGCTTGAACGGGGAGCTTCGTGCGGGTGAAAGCCCCCCGATTTTTGATTTCACACGCGGTGCCTTCGAGACATCGGCACCCTGGGCCCCGCAGATTATTTGACATAGGGGGTCTTGGTCTGCGGAGATACGCTAGCGATTTCTTGCGCCCTCGCGCGGATGCGGCCCTCACCTCACTCGCCCCGCCCTCCAGTCGAATGTCCCCGAGTTCGCGGGCGCAGTCCGCCCCTCCCCCGATGTGGTTTGATAGGGTCGGCGCCGATGTGGCGCGAGGGGGGGCAATGAGGTGGGTCGCCCAGCCAGGTGTTTGACACGATTACTCGCGTTGTGCTCGGTTTGTGCGATTATTGCCAGGGTGCCCGTCGGCAATACCAATGTCCTCTGACCCCTCAGTTTCTTCTTCTGTGCGTGGCCCTCTCGCTGTCGCCGCTGACGAGGGCGGTGGATTGGCGCGCGTAGTGGCCCATTTGATGCGAGAGATTGTGGTCGCAACAGCAGTTCGATGACAATAGCACCTCCATTGTCAGGTGTGATATCTGGATCTCCTGGAGCGGCCATCTCAATGCCGTAGCGTGGGTATTTCCGTTCGCCCCGCCCTTCATGATCTCTTCACCCGCCCCCCCACCTCGCCCTCCTCATGCGTAACATCCTCCTTCGCCATCGTCAGCTTCTCATTCGTTGCCATCGCATCGCAATGTTCCTCCTCCTCGCTCTCGCCATCTCATCCCGCAGCCCCCCCCCGTGGGCCTGCGCGCCTCGCGATGTCCTGCCCGCTCGTTCGTCGGGCGAGCGCCTCTGCCGTGGCGCAGCTCGGGGCCCAATGAGAGGTTGTGATCCTTCGGTATTGCGGGTGCCCCGCATCCCCCCGCGCCCGCGTCGACCTCGTCTTCGGCGTTGGCCTTGTCAGAGCCGCCGTTCGCGCCCTCGCCTTCGCCCCAATTCTCGTCGGCCCCCCGCTGGGCCGCCCGTTGGTGCCGCGGTGCTACTTTGAGGTGCTGAGTGGTGCGTGACAGGGCGGGGCTCAGTAAGTAACATGGCGGGCATCGGGGTTCTGTCGCGTCGAGGCCCAGGGCCCATTCGAGGGGGGGGGGCGGCGTGAGAGCGCGGAGCATTGGATCGGACATGGCATGGTCGTTGTTGGAGGCATCTCACCACAATCGAATATTGAATGGCGTCGGCAACGCGCGGGGAGCGCAGGGCGGGAAAGGTAGATTGCCGAGACAAGGGGGCACGCAGCCGAGAGTAGATGGAGTAGATGGTATAGTATTGCTATAGCCTGCGGCATCTCATATTTGAGCAGTTCGGGGATCGGCCGATCGGAGTTAGATGGCGTTCAGTTGGCATCGCCACCAATAGAGGGGGCACATCACAAACCACGTCATCGGCAACACGTTGTCCGCACTGCAGCGTGGGCCACGCGTGGCTATGACCAAGGAGGGGCGAGGGCGAACGGGGGCGGGTCACAGTTAACGCGGGCTGGGGCAGGGTGTGATAGGGCACTGCGTAGTGAATTGTCGCGCCAGGGTTTGGGGGGGGGCGACGATTGTTGGGGAAGGGGAGGTGATGGTTGCAATGACGGGCTGGATGCTGGTTTTGGTCCGATGCAACTTGGGCCGCGGGCCCCTTTGGTCGATGCCCCCCCGTTTATTCGGATGCAACCGCGCCCTCCTGGGATCGCCCCCCCCCCCCCCCCCCCCCCCCCCCCCCCCCCCCCCCCCCCCCCCCCCCCCCCACTTCGGCCCCGAGCCATTTACGGCTTAAGGCCTTTGGCCTTGTTGAGCGGCGGGCCACCCAGAGGGGATGGCGCGGCTCGCAGCGTCCTTGGACGAGTTCCAGTTGGTATCCGACGCGCGCGGCCAGATCCTCTTCCACAAGGTGTCCTTCCAGACGTGTCCGTTGCCCGACACCAAGGCGCGCTTTGTTGTTTAGCACGTTGCTTCGCGTTCGCCCCTGAGTCCGCTCTCGATGAGGAGTCGGGCGAGGACGGGTCGTGGGAGGGGGTGGCGCGGGCGATGGGAGGTTGCAATGAGGAAATCAGGAGGATGAGGTGGAGGTGGAAGAGGAGGAGTCGGATGGGGGATAGAGGGGGGATGAGGTTGGGACGTTCGCGCCCTCGTTCCCGTCTCGACCAGGTGGCAATTCCGCAGGCTGTCGGTGCCCCAGGGGCACTAGAGCGCAGTGCGCGCCAGTCGGCGCGCAGGGCATTCGAGCACCCTTCCCCGAAGGGGGGCGCCACGGGGAGGGCGGGGCTATGGGCAAGGAGGTCGACGGGGACAACGACGAGGATGGGGGGGGGGGGGGGGGGGAGGAGGAGGAGTAGAGGGAGTAGGGGGAGTAGGAGGATGAGTGAGGAGGGAGAAGAAAAAGGAGGGGAGGGATTGGGGGTGGGGCATCGGGGCGATAGATCGACCCTCGGCACCAGACCCGCCCGCGCGTTTCCGTCGCGCGTGCATTGAGATGCGGGAAGGGAGTTGCGAATGATCGCGATCGCGCGCGCGGGGGAAAAGGGGGGGGGGGCGTCGGGACGGGGGCTTAGGATGGCAACGACGGCGAGGTGGGTGAAGGGCGGGGGTGCAAGGGTCAGGCGGCAATGACCGCTCCATTTCCGCTGCGCCTGCCAGGTCTGGACCTTGGATGAGGACCCCGACTGCACCGACCACTTGGCGGCCATCGTCCCGCAGGACCCCGAAGACGACTCCGTAGATGGCATCCCCGCGCAACAATTCATCACTGTTGCCAAATACGGGTACGGCTTAGCAGATCAGCATTGTACGATTTTGTCAGAATCGAAAGAGAGGTTCCCCTTGAATGCTCTGAAGCAGAGGCACAGGCTCTGTAGTTTCGCGCTGGTTCCTAAGGGCCCAGGGGTCACGGAGATCAAAGTGAGAGGAGCAAGTTTCGAGTTCTTCCATCCTTGTGGTCGGGCGTGGGTAGACATTTGCGATTTGACAGTTCAGCTTGGTTTGACAAAAACGCATTCGAACGGATCTGACTGGTTCCATGCGAGATAAAGCTCATGGTTGAATTGCATTGCCAAGTACAAGATGGGTGACCTAGCCATTCGTTTGTCATCGCCCTTCGGCCAACAAAATGATACTGATCAGGTCGATGCGTATCGCTGCCTCATGTTCCCGTCACTGTCAGTAACATTCTTGCTTCTATTATGTTTGCGCTCGTCTCGCTCTCTGAGTTCCAGACACGGGCTTCTTGATAATGAGTTTACTAAGAGTGCCCTTGGGTGTATATTCGTCAACATGCTGCAGCTTGTTGGGGGCGATTTTGAGTTCGAGCTGAAACTGGATCAGTCTGTCATTCGGGTTCGGGAAGGGCGGGCGCGTCTCTCGAGTGTCAGCCCAGGGGAAGTGAAGAGCACGCAGTTGATCAGGTGTGACGCGCGTCTGTCAGGGCGGGGGGCGGTGCGCGGGGAGTTGGGGCGGGGGAGCTGGGGCGTTGCAGAGCAATGCGGCGAGGGCAACAACCTCCCTCGCCCATCCCCATCCACCTCCTCCTCCCCCCTCCTCACCCCGCCCCTCCCCCTCCCTCCGCCTGCATCCTCCGTCCCTCCCCTCCTTCTCCTCCTCCTGTTCCTGCTGCTCCTCCTCCCCCGTCTCGTCGTCGTCGTCTCCGTCGTCGCGCTCATCCTCCTCCTCTCATCTCCATCCCCCGCCTCCTCCCTCCTCCTCCTCCTCTTCCTCCTCATCTTCCGCCTCTCCTTCTTGCTCATCCCCTCCCGTGCCCCTTCTCGCCCCTCCCCTCCTCGTTATCCGCCTCCTCTCCCGCTCTCTCCTCCACCTCCCCTCTGTTCCCATCCGAGCGTCGTTCGCGCGGCGGCGCGTCTCTGTGAGCTCCTGTGCGCTGGCGCCGCCTGGGGAGGGGAGGTTGGTGAGATCTGGGCTGGCAGATGCCCTATTACAGTGCGCGTCGTCGCGGGCGTCGTCTCGCTGACAGAGGCGGCGGCGGCCTACGAGAACGGAGGTGTCCCGCAGTGCGAGAAGCGCAGTAAGCAGATGGATCGTTTGTTGAGCTTGCACGGCGTGGCCCTCATTGACTTTGTGGTTGGCCTCCACAACGGCTCGTGCCAGGAGAAGTCGGCTCTGCTGACTGGCGCGTTCGCGCAGGTCTGGGGGCGGGGCGGGGTCGGGTGGCAGTGCTCGAGCTACCCCATGGCGTCAGTTGTCTTTGTTGGGTAGCCTCTCGCAGGATAGAGGTTCTCGAGTAGTGGGGTCGCCCGTCGCATGGAAGGGGTTTGTCATGTTCGCAGCCCGTCCCCGTCCGCCCTCGCCCTGTTGGCGCCCCGCCTTGCCCCTCCTCGCCTCGTGGTGCCCCCTCCTCGCGCGCCCCTCTGTCGTCTCAGTCGTCGCCTTCATCTCCCGCGCCGCGCGCGCGTTCTGCCTGGCCATCGCCCGTGGCGGTGCCCCCCCTTGCCTTTGCATTGTGAACGCGCGCTCCCAGGTCATCCAGATACTTGGCGCCAGGGTGGAGGCGGTGATGTGCAAGGAGTACCCCCAGCGCGATTGCACCCTCGACTTAGTCGGCGGGACGGTCGGCCAGAACCACGAGCAGTCCCAGTGCTACCATGCTTCCAACCCGAGGCTGACCGAGAGGTGCCTGGTCCAGTACGTGAACGCCACGCGCGAGCTCTTCAAGGACCGCTGTGCGGCTTTGCCCCACCTCTGTAGTTTTGTTCTCGTTCTCTGGTCCGCCCTCTCGTCTCGGCGG
>CAUYUJ010008725.1:30000-38433 GCA_963575745.1 Prorocentrum cordatum | reverse complement strand
TACTACTACTACTATGACTACTATGACTACTTCTACTACTACAACTACTACTGCGACTACTACTGCTACTACTACTATTACTACTACTACTACTACTACTACTACTACTACTACTACTACTACTACTACTACTACTACTACCAGTCCCCCCCATGGTTCGTCTCTCTGTGCTCAGCAGCCTCATCATCAGCATCATCATCACCATCATCAGTGTCAGCATCATCATCATCATCAACAACAACATCAACATCAACATCGCAATCATCAACAGCATCATCAGCATCATCATCAAAATCATCATCGTCGTCGTCATCGTCATCATCATCACATTTGGCATCATCCTCATCCCGCCGCCTCCCACTCATCATCATCATCATCATAATCATCATCATCATCATCATCATTATCATCATCACCATCATCATCATCATCACCATCAGCATCATCAGCATCATTATCAGTAACACCATCATCGCCATCTTCCTCCTCATCAACATCATATTCGCGTTCATCCTCATTGTCGAATCTCGAATTCCCGCATTGTCGTCGTCATCGTCATCATCATCAAGAACTACATCATCATTGATCTCATGATCGTCAGTATCGTAGTCATCCTCATCACCATTTTCATAATTAATCCGCCGACCCTGTCGGCGTGTGGGAGACGTTCTTCCGTTCGTCGTCGTCGTCGAAGTCGTCGTCGAAGTCGTCGTCGTCGTCGCCGTCGCCGTCGCCGTCGCCGTCGCCACCCCCTTTCCCTGAGCGCTCCTCCTCAAGCGCGTCAGCCCAAGCGAAAGTGAGCAACGTCAGAGTTGAGTCGAACGAAAGCCCCTTACCTTTGATCCCTTCCCCGCGGAGGTGGGGGCGCGCGTGGGGGGTCCTGGGGGGGGGGCGGGATCCCTGGTCAGAATACCATCCCACCCGGTGGATCCGGGCCAAGAGTGCCCCTAGAGACCTCCAAGACGGTTCAAGAGGGCCCCGAATCGCCAAATTGTCCCCCCCCCAGACGCCCAAGATGGCCTGCAGACGGTCCAAGACACCTCCAAGACGCTCCAAGAGGCCTCCACGAGCACTCCGAAGAGGGCCCCGAGGGGTAGAAATCATAGATATTCTGTAAGTGTTTGAAAGATTTGGGTGTTCTCGCCTTCTCTGCTTCCCGACCCTCCAAGACGGCCAAGAGGCCTCCAAGATCGCCCCAAGAAAGCCCAAGAAGTCTCCATGAGGGCCCCGAAACGACCCAAGAGAGTCCCTAGTCAGCCCAAGAAGTCTCCAAGACGGCAAGACGGCTCGCAGAGCGTGCCCGAACACGGGACTCGAAAGGAGCTTGGAACCTTCGGCCCCAGAGCCTCCCAAGAGGCCCAAAGCGGCCTCCAAGAGGCCCTCCAGGAGGCCCCTGGAGGAGGATCCCAAGAGGTTCCAAGGAACACTCAAAAGGCCCTCGGGAGGCTCCCAAGAGACCCCCAAGAGGCTCTGAAGACCCAAGAGGCCCCCCCCATCCTCGCCCAGCTGTTCCATATCTCGGACCTCTTCGCATACAGGGTCGGCGGCACTGGCCGTAAAGCCTTCTCAATCTGACTCGTGCTAATTATTATCGTGCTCCTCCTCTTCAAAAACCTCATCCTCCTCTCCAGCTCCCTCCGGACCAAATAACGATATACATAACTAGTTTGGTACTTTGTCAGATGTGAACTCCTGACGCAAGATTGAGACATTGATGATCCAGAGCAGCAAATGACGCACGACATCAGCATACAGATTTGGACATGGAGGGCCCTGGTAATACGAAGCAGCCGCGGAGCTGATCGCAGTCTGCCTAGGGTACTCCTAGCTGATTCAGACCACGTCGAAGATGCACCCCGCTGTCCTGGCAGACTCTCGACACGTGGAACGTCGAGGAGCTTCGGAGCGGTTCTCCTATCGAATTCTTAAGTATCACCAAGCTGACGCTCGGCAAAGCAATGAAGAAACGCAGTTCCATGGGACAGCTTACTACAAGGACGACAACAATTTCCTCGCACGCCTTTCCGGCGAACGTGACGACAAAGCCCGATCTACTGCCGGAGTCGGGTTTATCGTAGCACCATGGGCTGCCTCAGCAGCTGTAGCTTTCAGGGCATGCTATTCGAGAGCGGCTACACTGCGTGTAAAAGTGGCGAACGGCATGCTGACATTGACTTCTGCGTATGCGCCCCACAGCTGACACGACCTCCAGAAGCTCATGAAACCCACCACGTCTCATAGTACGACTTTGGCGATGGGGGGCTTCAATGCGAAACTCTTGCAGCAGAAAGCGCGAGACGATAATGCTATTGGCGAGCACGTCTTCTTCGCGAGCCCTCCGAAAAATCATCCGACATGTCTTACGAATAGACAACTACTAGTGGAGAGTTGTAACACAATAGAAATGATCATTGCAAACACTCACTTTGACCTCCCCAATGAAAAGTTGCTTATTTACCTCGACCTGGGAACAAGTCCCACAGACCCTATGACACCAGATCGTTTCGCACAAATTGACCAAGTTCCTGCCTTCAAATGATATACGCAGCGCTCGACAGCCATCACTACTTGCTCTTAGTCGTCGACTTGGCCATCAACTTCTCCACGAAGGCCGACACTCGCGACCCTCGAATAGATATGTCCTCTTTGAGCGAACCTGTCCCAACTTCAACATGTACTGCAGCATGTTACGACGCATGGAAAGCCTCCTGACCCTGTGGCACAGAGCCTGGAAATCGCATCCGCGGCGGCCGCAGAGACCCTGCCGGCACGGGCTGCCACTGCGAAGCTCCCACGGACACCCCGGGCCACTCCTGGCTTCACTGACGAGAAAAACTCTCACGGGCAATGCCAAGACTTCCATCACGAACAGCAGCCGCTGAGCAAAGCGAGCCGGCGAGCAGGCCGGGAAGACAAACGCCTTCGGATGCAAAAGTATGTGGTGGGAGGCTGTTTGGACCAGAAAACAAACGACACCACTCCACCCACGGCCCCACGGCGCCTGGCGCATACCAGCAGATCTGGCGTGAAATATTGCGTGGTATACGCCACGGCCACCGATGGGCTGTAGCGCAGCATGGAGGGCCGTAGGTGGGGTGGTGTCGTTTGGTTTTTGGTCGAGCATTTGGGCGGCAATGCACAGACTACGCAGGCCTGCTGCTGCCAAGCACGCGGGCATCGAAGACTTGGACGGGCATCTTGCCGACACCGCTGCACGCCCCGACGCTTGAGCAGATTATCCCGACACAGGTTCAGTGGCAGGTCCGTTTCCCAGTGCTGGCACCGTCATCGGCAGAAGCTGCAGGACCAACTCTCAGCATGAGCACGGCCAATCTCGCCGGGCTGGAGCTGCAGACGGCCCTCCGTGAAATGAGAAACCGGAAAGCAGTAGGACCTGCTGGTATCCCGCCAGAAGTTTGGAAAGCCGTTGCCCAGAACGGTGACGCATGCGAAGCCCTATGGCAGATGAGAGCCAAATGCTGGGAACAGAACGGCTTGCCGAAAGCATGGGGGACAGCGAACGTGCCCCTCCCTTTCAACAAAGGCGACGCCACGCTCCCCTCCCATTCAACCTCGCCCCCCCCCCCCTCCTCCTCCTCCTCCTCCTCCTCCTCCTCCTCCTCCTCCTCCTCCTCTCTCCTCCTCCTCATCCTCCTCCTCCGCTCTCATCCTCCTCCTCCTCCTCCTCCTCCTCCTCCTCCTCCTCCTCCTCCTCCTCCTCTCTCCTCCTTCCTCCTCCTCCTCCTCCTCCTCCTCCTCCTCCTCCTCCTCCTCCTCCTCCTCCTCCTCCTCCTCCTCCTCCTCCTCCTCCTCCTCCTCCTCCTCCTCCCCTACAGTCCCATCTCGCCATCAGCTGTGGGGTACAAGGCCTTGGCAGCAGTGGCACACAGCCAGCTAGCGCAAAGAGGGGCCGAGGGACGCACGCGAGAGTTCCAGCTTGGCTTCCGTCCAAAGCGTGGTACATCAGATGCCCTCATGCTCACCAGGAAATGGTGGACGCAGCGTAATGATCAAAACAAAAGAGACGGCATGATATTTCTTCTGCTGGATGGGGCAAAAACTCTCGACCGCCTGAAGCCGGACTGTCTTTGCCAAGCCCTCGAGCACTTCGGCCTCACATCCCCTATGGTGGACGTGTTCGGAAGCATGGATTCACAAAGATACTTCACCAGTGTTTGATCATTGTGTTCGTTCCAGTGTTGATCATTGTGGGCGTTCCACTGAAAGGTAACGCAAAATGCAGGCATCGCCCAGGGGTGCCATCTGTCACCATACAATTGTTATAGCAATACAAACTGTGATGCTACACGACGCCTTTGCTTCTCTGGCTCTGGAACGCGAACCCGGGTAGATTATGACCCGTGATATTATTTACGCTGACGACATTTTGTGGGTATCCAAACACTTTCCAACTTTACATATTATGTTGGAGACAATCGTTCTGGAAAGGCAAAAAATACTACACGCGTGGGAATGAGTTGGGACAAAACTATACAAATCCAAATTGCACGTGCAAATATGCTTAGAAGGCACACTGGCGAACCGGTCAAGAACGTCGGGGAAACTGTACACTTGGGAAGGATCGTTTCTTGCGATGGGCGGGCAAAGCATGAATTATCCAGCCGTGTCGGCGAAAGCACGAGCGCATTCAAGCAGTTTCAGTAACTGCGGGCGCAAGCATCAATTGGGAAACGCCGAAAGACTTACATAGATTCAAACTGTGTGGTCAGCAAGCTCCTTATAGCTCCTCAAGGCGGACAGGGATCGTTTAGACGCGTTTCATTGCAAATGCTTGCGAAAAAGATGATATCCCACAAGTGTGTTAGTCGCGCATATCTAGCGCGACCGTGTTGGAGAGGGCGGGGTCCAAACCATTGTCGCAGATATTGCGCGTCAAGCATGTCAGCCTGTATAGGAAGATCGCTGCGCAACCAGGCCGTTCCCTAGTGAAGCAAACCGAATGCGAAGCGGACGGCACCCCGAAGAATTGGGCTCTTCGCCGGCGCAGAGGCCGCCCAAGACAGCAGTGGGCAGACGAAGTTTGGGCAGTGGGGCTTCTTCACGTATGATTGCAGGTCGTCGTGTTTCATCATTGTCTTCGCAGCGCAATTGGCGTACTGTTTCTGGGACGCGATTGGCGCACCACCAAAACTCTTTAGTCATTCTCCATATCCCAAAGATGGGGTTCTTGTTATTCCCCATATCCAAAGGATGGGGTTGTTGTTATTCCCCATATCCTAAGTATGGGGTTCTTGTTCCCCATATCCTAAGTATGGGGTTCTTGTTATTGGCGGACCGCGCCGGAGGAGAACACAGACGAGAACACACCACTCCTCTCACTCAGACCCACTCAGACTCACTCATCACGCAGACTCACTCATCACTCAGACTCACTCATCACTCAGACTCACTCATCACTCAGACCCACTCATCACTCAGACTCACTCATCACTCAGACTCACTCATCACTCAGACTCAGGCATGGCTCGGACCCACTCATCACTCGGACTCAGTCATGACTCAGACTCATCACTCATCACTCAGACTCACTGACCACTCAGACTCACTCATCACTCAGACTCACTCATCACTCAGACTGACTCGTACTTGTACTCATACATTCACCACACTCACTCAGGTCCACTCATCGAATGACTCACACACACACTGATGTTGAGGATGTGTCAGGCGATTCTGTGGCTTCAGCACTCCTAAGGGGAGCGGCGGGGGGGTATTTCCCTCGGCCCCTTTCGCGGATTTGTGTGGGGATGTCTCAGGCGGTTTGGCCATTTTCTCTTCCAACATGTTTCGCTTTCGGAGCAGTTTGCGAGGATGTCTCAAGCGATTCGCTGGTTTCAGCACTCCTAAGGGGAGCGGCGGGGGGGTATTGCACTCGGCCCCTTTCGCGGGATTTTGTGGGGATGTCTCAAGCGGTTTGGCCTTTTTCTCCTCCAACATGTTTCGCTTTCGGAGCAGATTTGGAGGATGTCTCAGGCGATTCGCTGGTTTCAGCACTCTAAGGGGAGCGGCGGGGGGTACTTCCCTCGGCCCCTTTCGCGGGATTTTGTGGGGATGTCTCAGGCGGCTTTGCCTTTTTCTCTTCCAACATGTTTCGCTTTCGGAGCAGATTTGGAGGATGTCTCAGGCGATTCGCTGGTTTCAGCACTCTAAGGGGAGCGGGGGGGGATACTTCCCTCGGCCCCTTTCGCGGGATTTTGTGGGGATGTCTCAGGCGGTTTGGCCATTTTCTCTTCCAACATTTTTCGCTTTCGGAGCAGATTTGGAGGATGTGTCAGGCGATTCGCTGGTTTCAGCACTCTAAGGGGAGCGGCGGGGGGGTATTTCAGTCGGCCCCTTTCGCGGGATTGTGTGGGGATGTCTCAGGCGGTTTGGCCATTTTCTCTTCCAACATGTTTCGCTTTCGGAGCAGATTTGGAGGACGTTCGCGCCCAGTCTGCGGGGATGTCTCAGGCGGTTTGGCCGTTATGATGCTGGGCATCTGTCGTTTTCGGAACAGTTTTGGGAGGATGTCTCAGGCGATTTGCTGGTTTCAGCACTCCCAAGGAGGAGGAGGAGGAGGAGGAGGAGGAGGACGAGGAGGAGGAGGAGGAAGAGGAGGAGGAGGAGGAGGAGGAAGAGAAGGAGGAAGCGAGGAGGAGGAGGAAGAGGACGAGGAGGAGGAGGAGGAGGAGAAGGTTGACAGCATGAACATGGTAGGAGCAGAAGCAGGAAGGGGAGGATGATGATGATGATGAGGAGGAGGAGGAGGAGGAGGAGGACGTGGGCAACTCGAGTAGCCAGGGCCAGACGATCGAGGTTCGATGTTCCAAGGCTTTAGGTTTTACTCAAACGCTTCCGCCTCACTCTCCTTCGCTCTCCGCTCTCCTTCACTCTTCTGCATTCATACTCACTCATACTCAGACTCAGTCACACGCAGGCTCACTCGCACTTAGACTCGCTCATATCCATACTTAAACTTACTCACACTCAGACTCACGCTCAGAACCACTCATACTCAGACTCGCTCCTGCTCAGACTCATCATCCTTCGGTCCGCTCAAACGCAGACCGACTCACACTCAGACTGCCTCACATCCATACCCAATCACACTCGGCTCACTCGCACTCAGATTCATTAACACACACTTTTTCTCACACTCAGACCCACTCAAGCCCAGACTCACTCATGCTCAGATTCATCATGCTACGATCCGCTCAATCACAGACTGGCTCGCACTCAGATTCGTCCATACTCAGACCCACTCGCACACAGACGCACTCGCGCTCATATTTACTCACACGCATACCCACTCAAACCCAGGCTCAATCGCACCCAGATTAACTCACACTCAGAATCAGTCGCTCTCAGATTTGCTATTGGTCGCACTCATGCTTGCAGACTGTGGGAATGTCTCGAGCGAGCGGTTCGCCCTCGCACACAGGCGCTCATTGACAGAGATCAATAGAAAGACGTACCAAGAGAATGAGATGCACCTATGGGGAGCCCCGCGTCGAGTAATTATTGGCGGACCGCGCCGGAGGAGAGAGAGAGAGAGAGAACACACCACTCCTCTCACTCAGACCCACTCACTCACCACTCAGACTCACTCATCACTCAGACCCACTCATCACTCAGACTCACTCATCACTCAGACTCACTCATCACTCGGACTCAGCCATGACTCAGACTCATCACTCATCACTCAGACTCACTCATCACTCAGACCCACTCATGACTCAGGAGCAGATTTGGAGGATGTCTCAGGCGATTCGCTGGTTTCAGCACTCCTAAGGGGAGCGGCGGGGGGGTATTGCACTCGGCCCCTTTCGCTGGATTTGTGGGGATGTCTCAGGCGGTTTGGCCATTTTCTCTTCCAACATGTTTCGCTTTCGGAGCAGATTTGGAGGATGTCTCAGGCGATTCGCTGGTTTCAGCACTCCTAAGGGGAGCGGCGGGGGGGTATTGCACTCGGCCCCTTTCGCGGGATTTTGTGGGGATGTCTCAGGCGGTTTGGCCATTTTCTCTTCCAACATGTTTCGCTTTCGGAGCAGATTTGGAGGATGTCTCAGGCGATTCGCTGGTTTCAGCACTCTAAGGGGAGCGGCGGGGGGTATTTCACTCGGCCCCTTTCGCGGGATTTTGTGGGGATGTCTCAGCGGTTTGGCCATTTTCTCTTCCAACATGTTTCGCTTTCGGAGCAGATTTGGAGGACGTTCGCGCCCAGTTTGCGGGGATGTCTCAGGCGGTTTGGCCGTTATGATGCTGGGCATCTGTCGTTTTCGGAGCAGTTTTGGGAGGATGTCTCAGGCGATTTGCTGGTTTCAGCACTCCCAAGGAGGAGGAGGAGGAGGAGGAGGAGGAGGAGGAGGAGGAGGAGGAGGAGGGAGGAGGAGGAGGAGGAGGAGGAAGAGAAGGAGGAAGCGAGGAGGAGGA
>CAUYUJ010008725.1:25000-27500 GCA_963575745.1 Prorocentrum cordatum | reverse complement strand
GTATTGCACGGCCTCCGTTCGCGCCCAAATGGCGGGGATGTCTCAGGCGGTTTGCCTGTTTTGGTCCTCAACATCCTCCGCTTTCGGAGCAGATTCTGAGGATGTATCAGGCGAGGCGCTGGTTTTCGCACCCCAGGGGGGCCAGATTTCGAGGATGTCTCAAGCGGTTTGCGTGTTTTGGTGGTCAGACTCGTCTGCTGTCAAAGCAGATTCTGAGGATGTCTATGGCGAGGCGCTGATTCTCGAACCCTGGGGGGGCCAGATTGCGAGGATGTCCTCGACTCACTTATGCTCAAACTCACTCGTGCTCAGGCTCACTCATATTTAGACTCGCACTCATCATGTTCATACTCAGACTCACTCACACCCAGACTTACGCACACTCAGACTCACTCACACTTAGACCCACCCACCCTCAGACTCATTCGTAGTCAGACTCGCTCGTACTCAGACCCACTCAGGGCCAGTTTCATATCCATCATACTCATACTCAGACGCACTCACATTCAGATTTACTCACGCTCAGAATCACTCACACTCAGACCCACCCACCCTCAGATTCACTCGTAGTCAAACTCGCTCGTACTCAGACCCATTCAGACTTAGACTCGTACTCACTGTACTCATACTCTGACTCACTGGCTTTCGCACCCCGGGGGGGGGGGGGGGGGCAGATTGCGAGGGTGTCCCAGACGCACTTGTGCTCAGACTCGTACTCATCATACTCATACTCATATTCACTCACACCCAGTCCGTGCAAATAGATGCACATGTGCGGAGCTCCACGCAGTGAATATTGTTTTGCCTACGCGTCCTCAGGATGCACGGCTTGCTTGCTTTGCCTGCACAGGCTCCAGAGCATCAGTTCTCCAGGCTAAGGGCCCAACCCTGGGCAGCCGCGTGCAGCGCAGGGCACAGCCCTCTCCTCGTATCCCATGCGCCTTGGGATGTATGGAGCCAGGGCCCCTGTGCGACACGATCCGCTTGAGAAGTGTGCCCAGAAGGACGGGCGGGCGCGTGTGAACGCCCTTGCTGAGGGACGGCCGTGCGTGAAGCTCCCTACGGTGCACGATCCGCGTTAAGGAGTGTGCCGAACTGGGCGCGGGGACGCCATGCAAACGCACCCACTGGGTCACCATAAATGGAGCACCCTGCGGGGCACGATGTCCGTGAGGGGTGCGCCGAATTAGGAGCGGGGACGCCATGCGAACGCACTCACTGGGGCCATAAGTGGAGCTCCATCCGGGGCACGATCCGCGTGAGTGGTATGCCGAATCGAACGCACGCACTGTGGCCATGGGTGGAGCTCCCTGCGAGGCACGATCCGCGTGAGGTGTATACCGAAATGGGCGCGGAGACGCCATGCGAACGCATCCACTGGGGCCGTAGGTGCAGCTCCCAATGGGGCACGATCCGCGCGAGGTGTGTACTGAAACGGGCGCGGTGACGCCATGCGAACGCATCCACTGGGGCCGTAAATGCAACTCCCTATGGGGCACGATCCGCGTGAGGTGTGTACTGAAACGGGCGCGGTGACGCCATGCGAACGCATCCACTGGGGCCGTAGGTAGAGGAAGAGGATGAGGAGGAGGACCAGTGTAAACCCAAGAGTCATCAACCAGGCTCCTACAACGGTTCATCTCTACGGAAGGAACTGCCTCGTCGGAAGACAACCGTTTGAAGACCCTGAAGAATGCCGATAAAATATTCCGAAGATTCCAACGCCACGGATCAGCTTGACTGTTGCGTCTTGACGAGCCTGAATCGTGACAGAACGCCATTCCTGGGACTTCAACGCCGCGAATCAACGTCCTTGTTGCACCCGCAGAATCCTGAATCTCTCCAAAACATCATTTCTGGTACGTTGATCATGGGAGTCCGTCAAGCTGTTTGAATTGTATAAACGAGTGTGCGCGGCGCTAAAGCGAAAGCCACAGTTTGATGAGGAGCCGCCCTCAACCCGTGAAACCCTTGCAAACTTGTAGAACGAATGTACGCGGCGCTGAGGCGAGAACCACATTTTGAACATCATCCGCCCTCAATCCGTGAAACTCTTGCAACCGTTTAAATCGAGTGTGCGCGGCGCTAAGGCGAGAGCCACATGTTGAAAACCACCCGCCCTCCATCTGGGAAGCTCTTGCTAATGTTTAAGCTTCCGGGTCATAAATGTTGAGGAAGACTCAGGCGAAACGTCCAGCCCGCACTAAGAAGTGGCCTCGGGGTGCGGCAGGGAGAAATTAAGTATACGGAAAAGGAATAGAGGAGGAGGAGGACGAGGAGGAGGAGGAGGAGGGGGAGGAGGTGGGTTGCGGCGGTGCGGATGCCCAACGAGGGCCCAACAACACTGGAGGATTGTGAAAAGACGTTCAGGGCGGAGGAGGAGGAGGAGGAGGAGGTGGAGGTGGAGGTGGAGGTGGGGCGCTGCGGATGCTAAACGACGAGGGCCCAATAACACGGGAGTGTCGTGAAAACAAGTTCAAGGCGGAGGAAAGGGTGCTCA
>CAUYUJ010008725.1:0-20000 GCA_963575745.1 Prorocentrum cordatum | reverse complement strand
CCCCGCCCTTCAAGAGCACGAATCGCATCCGCAACGAGAGAGCGAACAGCACTGGCGTCAGTAGAGACAGCGATGAAGTTGTCCACATACTGCGAATGGCACGCCCGATGAAGGTCTGGCGTCACCTGCTTATCTACAATGCGGTTCTCCGGGGAAGCTCCAGCCTGTTCCACAATACGTTCATGGACCGTTTGACACATCCACAGGGCCCAGCTCCAACCCATTGGTATCACTGACAGACGGGGGTAGACCATGGCAGACGGAGGAACGGCTTTCCCATTGACCCTAGTACACCCCACCGCCCCCGCCCGCACAGCCCTGAAACAGAAGAACGGTCTCAAATCGGGTGGCAACTGCATATGATAGAAGGCGTCAGACAAGTCGGCCCCGCCAACATGCAAGTCCCCACCCTCGCCGAGCTCCAGCCCAGCAAGGCCTTCGCCGGTGAGGAGGGAAACGGGGGCAGGGTCCTGGAAGTGACAGTTGCTTCTACGACAGTCTACTACCAGCCGGAGCTTCCCGGATTTCTTGTGCACGAAAAAAGCTTCTACCCTTTCCTTACATGAGAAGCTGAAATCTACCATGCCTCGCTGCTGCAATGCACGGATGAACTCCTCAAAGGCCGCGACCCGACGCAGCTTTGGGTCACTATACGGCACCGCGACTTGAGAATTTTTCAAACGAGTATCTACCTCACTAGACGGTAGCAATCGGCTTTGGACGAAGTCCCTAATCATGTCCGACCCGCCAGCGCCCCACAGATCCTCGAGCGGTACCGGCGCCGGTGAGCCTGAGGGGAGCGAGACGCTAGCGAGGTTATAGGAACCGAGCACAGCAGAGTCAACATCATACCAGCTCGCCACGCGAAGCTTCCGGAGAGCTTCTGCGGGAGTGACCTCCGGCGGAGGCGGGCCGAGGGCAGCGACGGAGTCCCGAATCCTATCAAGACAGTGACGCTGGCCCAAGGAAACAAAAACTGCACGGTCGGCGCCATGGCCGACGGGAGGCTGGTCCTGGTGAAGATAGAGCGAGTTCAAAGCGTGGACGGCACGATCGCAGTCCAACTCAAAACTCTCGCGCTTACCACGACGCTGTCGGACCGCACGGGAGAGCCCTCCATGGATACCCCGATACCGCTCCACCGCCGGCCGCGGTAAAGGCAAGATGTCGCGGGGAACCGCACGGGAAGGCTCGCCCCCGTAATTAAAAGCTTCGCAGGGCGGCGGCACACAGGGCCTGCGCGCCTCCCGGGCGCCGGGAGCGCGAGGCGCAGAAGTATGCATGAGGGGAAGCCCGGAGGACAGGAGGAGGGGGGCGAACAGAGAGCAAGAGGCCAGCGCTGCACCCTCCGAGCAGCGCGAGCCAACCTCAGACGTAGATGTTGGCGGGGACTCACGACTTGTCGCCCCCGCCCTTCTTGCGGGCGGCATCTCGCTCCTCGCGCCCCTTCCGCAGGGCCTTGTTGAGCTGCGCCTCCCGCTCCACGTCGATCCGAACCACGTCGAGGAGCTCCGGACAAATCATCAGCTGCCCCGAGCCCCGGCTGAGCCCCGAGAAAGCCTGCTGCTCCTCGAGGCTGAGACGGCCACTGTATCCTTTTGCCTCGGCCTCCTTCGCCCGCTCGAGGTGGGCGAACTCAATCGTTTGCATCCTCCTCAGCAGCATCTCGACCATGACGAGGTTCGTGCCATCGAGCTGGTCGACGAGTAGGCCGGCCTTGACGGCTGCCGTGAGGTGGAGGTGCTCGGCCACTCCCCATGCGTTGGGCTCCAGGCGGCACAGCGACCGAAACCGATCGTGGTGCGCATCCAAGCTGCCCCCCTCCGAGTTGATGTGCTCCAGGCACCAGCTCGCAGTCCGCACGCCACCGAGCGTCCAGTCCTTGCCGAAATCCTCCTTCGTCACCGCGGCACACATGTCCGCCCACGTCCGCTCCCGCCGCCCGAGCCTGTTGCGCCGCACTGGGAGGATGCGGGCGTCGCTGGCCACGATGCGGTCGAAGAACTCCTGCTCGTCGCTCGGCCTCAGGTACTGCACGAAGAGGCCCGAGCCGTCCGCAAGCCGGTGGATGTCCTTGTCCCCGACAATGCCCGCTCCGGCCTGGTGGGGCACGTCGTCACCCACGCGGTAGCCGCCGAAGCACTCGGCGGCGACCCAGCGAGCAGCCCCACGTCCGTCGGCCGCACCAACAGCCACGACCCCCTGCAAGGGCCCGACGAGCGGCGGCACCCGCGCGGGCGCCGCGGCTCCGAGAGCGGCGGGCGCGCCCGCTGCGGCCACCACCGGGGCAGCCCCTGCCCCGGCCGCGGGACCGCCCACCGGGACTGGCAGCAGGCAGTGGGCTTCCACCGCCGGGGCTGACACGCCCTGGGCCGCGGCCAGCCCGGCGCACTCGCCCGCGGCCTCGGGCACCGCCGCGGCGAGGAAGGCGGCCTGCTGTGCCGCCGTCGGCTCCGCCCGGAAAGGGTATACGTCCCCAGGAGGGATGCCGTCCGGCAGCACGTTGAAGGCCGCGGCCCACCTCACGGCTGCCACGTCGGCTGACCCTGCACTGTAGTCCTCCGCGTACACGTGGCGGTCGGGCGTGGCGATCACGAAGAGGCTACCACCCGACAACGCCACCTGCCCCAGCACCAGCCTCTGGTGCCAGACCTGACGGGGGCCGCCCCCGAAGTACAGCACGTACGCCCACGTCGCCATCGCTCACGGGGTCACGCCCTGGCTCCGAGTAGCCCTGGATGGCAGCCCGCCCGCGCCTGCCGCGGCACCGAGCCGCGCGCCAAGCGCCCAGCAGCGCAGCGGACGACGCGAGGCCGCAGGCCACGCCGCACACAAACCAGAGCAGCCCCCAGCCGTGCCCGGCGCACGGGGCTGCCTCCGGGGCCTCCGGGCAGGCCGGGCACGCCGCCGCACCAGCCGCCGGCGCGAGGCCCGGGCAGGTCGGGCAGGCCGGGCACGAGAGGCCCGGGCAGGCGGGCGCCTGGCAGACGCCACAAGCCTGGCAGGGTGAGCGCCGGGCAGGCAGGGCACGGCGGCGCCGCTGGGCACCGCGCGATGTAGTTCACCAAGCCCTGCGCGGCGTACTCTCCCCCGCGCTGCACCACCCAGTCGAACATGGGGGGTCCGCCGCGGGAGCCGCGCCTTTGAAGCTAGAGCCAAGATAGGACGGAAGACGCAAGGATGCTGCCACGGCTGTCCCACTGCGCACTCAAGGATTTCCGTACAAGTACAAGGCATCATCATCATCATCATCATCATCATCATCATCATCATCATCATCATCATCATCATCATCATCATCATCATCATCATCATCATCATCATCATCATCATCATCATCATCATCATCATCATCATCATCATCATCATCATCGTCCTTTGCCGCTGCCCCCGAGACCCGATGTACACGAAGTTCCGCGATCGTAGGTCCTTGCAGCTGTGCTTCGTGTGGTAGTACAGCCACTGGCCCATGCTGAAGAAGGATGGGCAGGAGGAGGGGAGAGAGGATGGAGGAGGGAGGATGTAAGGAGGGAGCAGGAAGCAGGCAGCAGGGAGGAGGGATAAGGGAGGAGAGAGGAGAGGGAGGAGGAAGGAAGAAGGAGGACGAACGAGGAAGGAGGAAGGGGAAAGGAGAACTCGCGCAAGAAAAGGAGGAGGGAAGATATGGATGGAGGTTGGGGGTCATCACATCCGACGTCGGGAATTTTCTTGACGTGGGCCTCCGGATTTGTCGACACCATCCTGGGGACCGGCTTTCATACCGAGCCCTTTCTTGACGGCCCCAGGACCTGAAGAGGGGCCGCAGAGACCCGAATTGAGGACAATCGTCACTGTCTGCTCGTTAAGAAGAGTTTGAAGAATTGGGAGACAACTCCTGGGAGGCTTTCGTGGGAACGACTAAAAGGACTACGAAGCTCAATCAGGGGGCTACGAAGCCAGTTCGAGCCAGATTCAAGGATAAGGCCAGACTGGGACGCCTCAAACAACATTGAACCAGATTTGGCACCAGGCCGTTTCAGACCCCAGGAAACACCACCGCCGATGCTCTAATTCGACCTCCCTGGCAGTTGTAAACCCAAGAGGACGACGAGGATGCACGACGGTGCAGTCGAGCAGGAGCGAGCCGACGGCGCAACCGATGAGCATCGTTCAACCGATCCCCATCCTCAGCGTTGTGGCCTGGGCCTCAATGGCCACAATGGCCCAGGCCATCGAGCACTGGATCAAGGTGATGCGCGCTGCCCCATTTCGTTCGAGACCTAACCGCCCCAACACCCTGCTCCAAATCGCCAGGATGATTGCTCGGGTTGTTGAAAGGCAAGATCACCGAGTCGCATCCAGGTGCGCACCAGGTCATTGGGGCCATGTTACCCCCTAGACGGGGATATAGGTCGTTCCCTTCGGGTTTCGAGGGGTGCATCACCAACTGGGGTGGTGATTTGGTGGGGGTCTCGAAGAGGATGGGGATGGGGATGGGGATCGATTGAACGATACCGAACCGATGCGCCTGAAGCAGTAGATGAAGCAGCGGCAGCCGGTGATGACGTAGCGGATGGACTCTTCGCCGTTGAGGCCGCCGCTGCTGTGTTTCAGCGCGGAGGTGCCGAGGAGGAGGAGGAGGAGGATTGAGATGACTGAGACGGTCAGCCTCCCTGGGCCCCCCGAGATGGGCACGATCGAGCTGGGTGCGGAAAGGATGAGGACGAAGAACGACAACTAGTCCTGCCTATTTTGATCCTAATTCGCTGTCGGCGGCGCCGCAGGCAATGTCCATGGGGGACAGGGGTCACATGCCCAACAGCGGTCGCTATTGGTTCTGGACTACATTCGCTGTCGGGCAGCGTACCCAATGTTTCCGATGCTGGATTAACTCAGCCCGATATTAACGCGGACTGAAACTAATTGAGTGGAAATGCGCCAGATTGCGCTGGATTCGGCCGGATTCGACCCATGCAAATACCAGCGCCGAGTCTAACTTCAACCTCCCAGGAGCTGCAACCTAGCGCGAGATGGTTGAAACTGTTGGCTTTTCGGGCCTGCTGAGACTTCCTGAGACCTTCGCAGGTCGCCTGGGGACTACGGGGAAGGAGGAGGTGGAGGAGGAGGAGGGGACGGAGCTACCGACGATGAAAACCAACAGCGTGACGAGCAGCCACAGCTTGCCGAGCAGGAAAGTCCTGAAGGCTATGCGGCCCCAGACGACATCCGTCACCATGGACAGCACTGGGTGGCAAACAACCTTCGGGTCGCCGTTGTCAGTGACCCACTCAATGGCTTTCGAGAAGCTGCCTTCCCAGGGCATCCAGAATTACAGGCATTGTGAGATCTGGCCTCCAGCTCCTCCTCCTCCTCCTCCTCCTCCTCCTCCTCCTCCTCATCCTCCTCGTCCTCGCAGTCTGTCGCCCAGAAGAAGAAATTGATTGGAAGATGTGGAGAGGCGGGGGATGAAAGCTTCCGTCGTTGTCGTCGGTCGCCGGTCGTCCGTCGTCGACGGTCGTCGTCCGTCGTCTGTTGGCCGTCGGTCGTCGAACATAGAACCCTCGCTATCCGTGTGAATTCGACAGCCCTGACCTTCGCTGTCCACCAGCAGGTGCTTCACGTAGTAGTTCACACGCCTACCACTCATTCTATCATCCTCTCTTCCTCCTCCTCCTGCTCCTCCTCCTCCTCTTCCTTCTCATCCTCCTTCTCGTCTCCTCCGCCTCTTCCTCCTCATTCTCCTCCTCCTCTCCCTCCTCCTCCTCCTCCTCCTCTTCTTCTTATTGTTAGTATGATAATTCTTCTTCTACCATTATTATTGCTATGTAAGTTATCATTCCTCTTCAACTTGTTAACCTATTAAAGTATTCGTAATAGTATTATTTATGTTCATTCGTCTTAGTCGTTTGCTTAGTATTATTACTATTATTCTTCGTGTTAGCCTTATCATTGGCATTGTTAGCATTATTATTATCAGGATTAATATTATTGCTCGTATTCGCAGTAGTGTGATTAGTATGAGTATTGTTACACTTGTTCTTCATAAGATTCGACATACTCTTATGGTCTGTCTTAATGTGATTATTATTCGTATTATTCCTCTTCCTCTTCATTTTCCTCCTCCTACTCCTCCTCCTCCTCCTCCTCCTCCTCCTCCTCCCCTTCATCCTCCAATCCTTTTCCTTACAGATATCCCTATATATATATATATATATATAACTCTTCAACCTGTCGCAACCTAAGGCTGGATGTTAGAGCGGGCCGGGCGTTTCGCCTGAGACTTCCTCACCAGCTATGACCCTGAAGCTTTAGAATTGACAACAGCTTCACAGATGGAGGGTCGTTTCCAAAATGTGGTTCTCGCACTAGCGCCGCGCACATTCGTTTTCAAAATTGGCAAGAGCTCCACGGATTGAGGGCGGGTAGTTTTCAAAAGGACGCTCTCGCCTTGGCGCCGCGCACATTCGTTATAAAAGCTGGAAGAGTTTCACGGGATGAAGGTGGGTCGTTTTCAAAATGTGGTTCTCGCCTAAGCGTCGCGCACATTCGTTTTTTGCTTTTGCTTTTTTTAAAAAAAAAAAAAAAAAAAAAAAAAAAAAAAAAAAAAACTTGCACGAGCGTCACGGATTAAGGGCGGATCCTTTTCAAAATGAGACTATCGCCTTATCGCCGCGCACATTCGTTTTTAAGATTCACAAGAGTCCCATGTATTCCCCTGGTCAGCGTACCAGAATTGGTTTGTTGGAAGTGATATGGATTATCAGGGTGCAACAATTATGTTAATTCGTGGTGCTGAAGTCCCAGGAATGGCGTCCTGGCACGATTCAGAATCGACAAAACGTAGCAGTCAAGTTGATCCGTGGCGTTGGAATCCCGGGAACAATTTGTTGGCATGCTTCAGGGTCTTCAGACGGTTTTCTTCCAACGAGGCAGTTCCCTCGATGGGAATTAATCGTTGTAGGGGCCTACCCCTCCTCGTCCTCGTCGTCCTCCTCCTCCCCCTCCTGCTCCCCCTCCTCCTCCTCATCATGTTATTATTTTTCGTCTTCTTATTTTCATTATTCGTCTTATTAGTATTATTCGTGTTATTATTATTATTATTATTGTTGTTAGCACTCAGATTAATGTTATTATTCTTATTATTCATTCGATTATTCTTCTTATTATTAGTATTGTTATGTTGATTCTTCTTCTCATTGAGAATATTAGTATTACTGTTATTATTCGTAGTATTCTTAGTGCTCGTCTTCTCCATCGCTTTATTATTATTCTTCTTAGTATTACTATTATTATTGTTAGCCTTCAGGGTGAAAGGGGGCCCCCTGGAAAATGAAAGCGGGCGTGAACCAGTGAAACCTCTGCTATCCTCCTCCTCCTCCTCATTATGTTCCTCCGTCTCCTTCTCCTCCTCTTCCTCCTCTTCCTCCTCCTCCTCCTCCTACTCCTCCTCCTCCTCTTCCTCCTCCTCTTCATTTCCCCTCCCTCCCCATCCGCCTTCACCCCCCCTTCCCCTCCTCCATCCTCCCACAGCGGCAAGGAAACACAAAAGAAAGCCCAAGGAAATAACAGGTGTGTTGCAGAAAAATAAAAACCGACGGAAAAACAACAAAAACAACAAAGAAACCAAAGGCTTGGAATTGAAAAAAAAAGCAAAAACCTAAGGACCCCCCCCC
Organism: Prorocentrum cordatum; assembly: GCA_963575745.1. Lineage (NCBI taxonomy): Eukaryota > Dinophyceae > Prorocentrales > Prorocentraceae > Prorocentrum > Prorocentrum cordatum. The sequence continues at coordinate 12,348 of CAUYUJ010008725.1, read as the reverse complement.
CCCCCCCCCCCCCCCAAAAAAAAAAAACAATAAAAAAATGCACACTTCTCGGTGGAGCGTAGGGGTGGGAAGGGTAGGTATGTGAATAGTTGGTTGGTTTGGTTTTGTTGGTGTTTCCTTAGGTGTTTCTATGTGTTTCGGCTCCAGCCCGTTGGTGTCCTTGGTGTTTTGTGGTGTTTCCATTGGTTTTCTTTGGTTGTCCTTGCCGTTGTGGAAGGAGGAGGAGGAGGAACAGGAAACCTCTGCTATCCTCCTCCTCCTCCTCCTCCTCCTCCTCCTCCTCCTCCTCCTCCTCCTCATTATGTTCCTCCGTTTCCTTCTCCTCCTCTTCCTCCTCCCCGTTCTCCTCCTCCTCCTCCTCCACCTCCTCTTCCTCCTCCTCCTCCGCTTCCTCCTCCTCTTCATTTCCCCTCCCTCCACATCCGCATGCATCCCCCCTTCCCCTCCTCCATTCTCCCACAGCGGCAAGGAAAAACAAAAGAAAGCCCAAGGAAATAACAGGTGCGTTGCAGAAAAAAATAATAACAAAAAACTAAGGACAAACCAACAAAAATAGAAACCAAAAGCTTGGAATTGAAAACTAAGCAAAATCCTAAGGACCCCCCCCCCCCCCCCCCCCAAAAAAAAAAAAAAAAAAAAAAACTGGCACCCTTCTCGGTGGAGCGTAGGGGTGGGAAGGGTAGGTCTGTGAATAATTGTGTTTTTGTTGGTTGGGGTGTTCCTTCGGTTTTTCCGTGTTTTTCGGCTCCAGCCATTTGGTTTCTTTGGTTTGGTTGGTTATTCCTTTGGTTGTCTTTGGTTTTCCTTGCCGTTGTGGAAGGAGGAGGAGGGAGAGGAGGAGGAGGAAGAGGGGGAGGAGGAGGAGGAGGAGGAAGGGGAGGAAGTGGAGGAGATGTTATTACGGGAGGAAGGCGACGGAGGGGGGGGGAGGAGGAGGAGGAGGAAGGAAAAAGGAATGCAGGGGATGATAGGAGGATGCGGTATTTTCCCGGAGGAGGATGAGGATTCCTATACGAGGAGGGAGGAGTATTTATTATGCTAGGAGGAGGAGGAGGGGGCCGCTAACGCCAGCTAGCACGCTGCGCCCCGACTTTCGAAAATTGCAATTTTCCAGGGGGGGGGGGGGGGGGGGCTTTCACCCCCGAACCTATTTGTTATTATTACTATTATTACGACTCTTTTTACTATTATTCTCCTCCTCCTTCTCCTCCACCCTCCCCTTCCTCCTACTCCTCCTCCTCCTCCTCCTACTCCTCCCTCTCCTCCTCCTCCTCCTCTTCCTCCTCCTCCTCCTCCTTCTCCTCCTCCTCCTTCTCCTCCTCCTCCTCTTCCTCCTACTCCTCCTCCTCCTCCTCCTCCTCCTCCTCCTCCTCCTCCTCCTCCTCACTCCTCCTCCTCCTCCCCTTGATTCTTCTTATGCTTCCTCCTCCTCCTCCTCATCATCCTTCTTTTTTTCCTCTCCTCCTCCTCCTCCTCCCCTCCTCCTCTTTCCTCCTCTCTCCTCCTCCTCCTCCTCCCCCTCCTCCTCCTCCTTCTCCTCCTATTCCTCCTCCTCTCCTCCTCCTCCTCCTCCTCCTCCTCCTCTTCCTCCTCCTCCTCCTCCTCCTCCCCTTCCCCTCCTCCTGATCCTCCTCCTCCACAACTACTGAATGTGAGCCACCGCGGACCCCAAACAGTGTGTTTCCAGCAACCTACGTATCGCAACATACGTGATGCAAAATTTGAAGTGCAATATGAGTGTGGTACCATGTATGCGTACAATATATGTGACGTACTGTTTGTTGTGCGACCTATGTGGTGCAATGTACGTGGTGCAATCTATGTCGTGTGGTTCATTCCTGCTCGCAATGAATTGTCAACTCTACTGCTCGCGCAATCATCCCACCCGCCCAGCCGCAACGTGGTTTGCAAAACCCGTGCGGCGACGACTGCGATGAGTTATTGGTGTTGGCTGGTGCATATCCGCGGCCGCGCTAGCCCGCGCATGCTCGCTCGAGCAGCGGATAGCGAGTTTGGAGCAACCGACGCGGCCGCGGTGGCGCTGACCGCTGGGCACATCCTAGCGGGCACTTCACTGGGAGTCGGCGACTCGGGCGGGCGCAGTATCATGGCGACGTCGACACCGTGATGATAGTAGCGGTGCTGGTAACGATGATGACAGCGGCGACGGCACGGCCAGTGACGGCGCCGATGCTGATCATGCCGACGACGATGGCGGCGTCCTCGCGTCGGTGGTGCAGGTTTTGGAAGGAGTTCGACGTGCGCGCGCGGCCGACGCGCGAGTGGCCCGCATGTTAAAATTTGACGCGGATCGTGCCCCCCCCCCCAGCACGCGCGCAAAGGCGTTCGAATGATTCCGGCATGCGGCGCGAGTGGCCCGCTTGGCAGGCTTCCATGAAAAGATTGAAAGGCCGAGTGTTTTTTATAAAATTATACCAGTGCGACCCTACCTAGGAGTTGGAGCCCCTAGGAAAGCAGCATTAGTAGTAACAGTAAAGCTAAGCTAAAGCTAAGAAACAGCTAAGCTAAGCTCAAGCTAAGCTGAAGCTAAGCTAAAGCTAAGCTAAATCTAAGCTAAGGCTAAGCTGAAGCTAAGCTAAAGCTAAGCTAAAGCTAAGCTAAAGCTAAGCTAACACTAAGCTAACGCTAAGCTAGAGCTAAGCTAAAGCTAAGCTAGAGCTAAGCTGAAGCTAAGCTAAAGCTAAGCTGGAGCTAAGCTGAAACCAAGCTAAAGCTAAGCTGAAGCTAAGCTAGAGCTAAGCTAAGGCTAAGCTGAAGCTAAGCTAAAGCTAAGCTAAAGCAAAGCTAAAGCTAAGCTGAAGCTAAGCTGAAGCTAAGCTAAGGCTAAGCTAAAGCTAAGCTAAAGCTAAGCTAAAGCTAAGCTAAAGCTAAGCTAAATCTAAGCTAAGGCTAAGCTAAAGCTAAGCTAAAGCTAAACTAAAGCTAAGCCTACGCTAAGCTAGAACTAAGCTAAAGCTAAGCTGAAGCTAAGCTAAAGCTAAGCTAAAGCTAAGCTAGAGCTAAGCTGAAGCTAAGCTGAAGCTAAGCTGAAGCTAAGCTAGAGCTAAGCAAAGCTAAGCTAGAGCTAAGCTGAAGCTAAGCTAAAGCTAAGCTAAAGCTAAGCTAAAGCTAAGCTGAAGCTAAGCTAAAGCTAAGCTAAAGCTAAGCTAAAGCTAAGCTAAAACTAAGCTACAGCTAAGCTCATGCTAAGCTAAAGCTAAGCTGAAGCTAAGCTAAGCTGGGTGAACCCAAGGGGCGCAACTGGGGGAACCGCGGGGCGGGGACTGGGGGAACCGCCCGGGGCGCTTTGCACTGCCCGGCCCCCTTAAGCTAAGAGAGTAAGAACTTTTCTAGGCAGAGCCTAGGTAGGGAAAAAAACGACAAAAGAAAAAAAAAAAAAAAAAAAAAAAAAAAAAAAAAAAAAACGCAGAAGCACGGGCGCAGGTTTTGTTTGAAAACTGCTGCTGCGAAACCAATGAGTTTTATATGGTTTCGGGGCACTCGGTTCTGAAATCCGTACGAAGCCTTGGGTTTTTGACGGATTTCGGCATGCGCGCGCGACGACGCGCGCGCGCGCACCCACTTCATCCCATCTGTTGCAAAGAATTTGCGCGACAGTACGCGCGCAAGGGACTTCGAACGATTTCGACATGCGCGCGAAGCCCGTTTAGTAGGATTCAATGAAAATGTTGAAACCAGTTGTTTTTTTAAGAATTCGCAAAAGCTCGCGCAAGCTTCTTTTGACAATCCGTGTTGCGAAACCATATGTGTTAACATGTTTTTGACCGTCGATTTTGAAACCCTTACGAAACCACAAGTTTTTGAAGGATTCCGGCATGCGCGCGGCGATGCGCACGTGTGCGCTTCGTCTCGCTTGTGCAAGGGACTATGGAAAACGGATGGTTTTTGATAAACGGGTGCACGCGCACAATATCTGTTTTGCAAAGAATAACGGGAGGTCGGTACTGGCCTGCCTCGGATGGTACGAGTTCATACTGCGGATGCTCATATTTAAGATGGGCGATGGGGCAAAACAATGTAAATTGCAATACGAAAAACGAAACGGATAACCCCGGGGGGGAAGGGGGTATAATCAAGCCAGGTGCGCTCGCGTCACGTCTGACGTCCCACCCCTGTCTCCATCCCTTACCATGGCGTAGATCTCCTCTCTATTCACACAGTCGCATGTCGCAGCATGGCATAGCACTACATGGCATAACATGGTGTTGGAGATCAACGCGTAGCATGACATAGCACGACGCCCCAAATTGGGGGAACTTCTGCGGCCCAAACAATAAGCGAAACAACACCGAATGTGCAATCACTTCCGATGTTTTTTCGGGGGGGGGCATGTTCTAAATGTTGGGGCCTAGTTCGAAAAAAACGAAAAAAACGTGCCGTGGCACGGCAGTGGAAATAATGACGCGACCGCTGCAGCGGGAGCACGACTCGGAACGAGTAGAAGCGCGGAAATGAGACCAGCGCTGCAGCGGGAGCACGATTCGGGACGAGCGGAAGCACAGAAATGAGGCCAGCGCTGCAGCGGGAGCAGCATTCGTCTATATTCTAAAAAATCAGGGTGCTCTTCTGTTTTGGATATCTTCGGGACGCAATCAGGGGAGAGAGCAGAAAAGTATTCAGCTTGTGTACTTGTCAAATTTCTGTTTAAGGGTAACTGTCAAATTTGATTTCTAAGTGGCGCATTTGCTTTTTACAAATGAGTCGAACATTTGCACGCCCTTGCTGACATCCCACCCACCCACCCGCAGCTTGGTTTGCAAAACCCACCCGGCGGCGTCTGCAATGAGGGCTTGGCGTTGGCTGGTGTATCTCTGCGGCCGCGCTGGCCCGCGCATGCTCGCGCGCACAACGGCCAGCTAGTTTGGAGCGACCGACGCGGCCGCGGTGGCGCTGACCGCTGGGCAAATCCCAGCGGGCACTTCGGTGCGAGTCGGTGACTTGGACGATCGCGGTATCATGGTGACGCCGACAAAGGTAGACACGATTCTGATAATGGCGTTGATGGTGACGACGGTGGCGATGACGACGACAAAGCCAATGACGGCGCCGATGCTGATCGCGCCCACCGATAACGATGACGATGTCCTCGCGTCGGCGATGGAAGGTTTCGAAACAGTTCGGCATGCGCTCGCAGCCGACGCGCGAGACTGGCCCGCGTGGTGTTATTTAACACGGACCGTGTTCCCCACCACCACACACACAGCACGCTCGCAGGGAAGTTCGACTGCGTTCGACATGCGGCGAGGGGGCCCGCTTGGCAGCATTGGATGGACATGTGGAAGAAGCTATGGTTTCTTAATAACCCGCAAGGCCGCGAGCGCAGAATGTGTTTGAAAACTGGTGTTGCAAAACCATGTGTTTTCTATATGTGTCGGGGCACTCGTTTTTGGAATCCGTACGAAACCTTAGGTTCTTGAGCGATTCCTGCATGCGCGCGCGACAACGCGCGCGTGTGCATTCCGTTCCATTTGTTGTAAGGGGTTCTTGCGAAAGTACGCGCGCAACGGCATTCGACTGATTTCGACACGCGCGCGACAGGCCCGCTTGGCAGCATGTTATGAACATATTGAAAACAAACAAATGGTTTTCTTAAGAATCCGCAAGAGCGCGGGCGCGTGCTTTGTTTGACAACCCTTGTTGCGAAGCCATGTGTTGTTATATGTGGTCGTGACTCTCGGTTTTGAAATCCTTACGGAACCTCAGGTTTTTAAGATTCCGGCATGCACGCGCGACGACACGCGCGTGTGCAATCGGTCCCGTTGCTGTTGCAAGGGATTATTAAACATGATAACGTCAGATAAACGAATGCTCGCGCATAGTTTAGGTTGCAGAGAAGGAGGGGGGCGATACCAGCCTGGCTGCGATGGTATGACTTCGTTTTTCGAGTGGATCCTTTCTGTAGAAAGGAGAACCTATGTTGTGCAAGAGGTGTGGTGCAAAATATGTTGTGTAATCTTTGCACTGGAAAGCAAAGCAATGCCAGGCAAGTCAAAGCAACGCGAAGCAACGCACAGCAACGCAAAGCAATTGATGTGGTGCAACGGCGGCGACGGGCGGCAACGGCGGCGACGAGCGGCGACGGCGACAACATAGCCGCCAGACCAACAGTCAGGCCCAGACGACAGGCGGCGACGAGGCGGCGACGTGGCGGTAACGGCGGCCACATAGCCGCCAGACCGACCGTCGTGCCCAGACGACGGGCGGCGACGAGGCGGCGACGGCGGCCACGTAGCCGCCAGACCGACCCTCAGGCCCACGTCTTGTTAAAAGAGAAATGAGAACCCCTCAGTGCAAGCACTGCTTGGCGAATACGATTAATTACGACTTTGCTATCTCCCCTGAAGACGGCCAGGGAGTCGCCCGCCCCCTCCGCGCACTGCTTCCAAACAAGATGCCGAAGGCTGATCTTGCCTACGGTTTCTTCAATCGGTACGTCTTCGGTATCTCCCAGATGATGTTACTGCTGAAGCGTTGGCCTCATTGTGGGATCGGCGCGTTGCTCCCTTCGTTTCGAATGGCGCTCTCGACCCAGCGCGGGCCGCTGTGTTCCGGATCCGAGTCTGTCCTCATCGTTGTCGCCCCCCTCCTTTCCCCTCATCCGCCTTCCCCTGATCCTCCTGCTCCTCCCGCTCCTTCTATTACAGCTCCTGCTGCTGCTGCTGTTCGTCCTCGTCCTCCTCCTTCTTCATCCTCCTTTTCTTCCTGCTCATCCTCCTGCTCATCCGCCACCTCCTCCAATGTACGCAGGTCCCCTTTTCCAACTGCGCACAACAGGATTGGGTCCTTTCTGGAATTCCAGTCCGCTATGACACGCGTCAGCGGATAGAGCAGAAATCAGTGCAGTGGGAAAAGATGGGTGAGATGGGTGGAAGGGTGGTAAGATGTCAGATATGGCGCGAGCGCACCAATCTTGCCCCCCCTCTCCCTCCGCCTTCGCTTCCTCATTCCCGTCCTCATCTTGCTCCGCTTCCTCATCCTCCAACTCTTTCTGCTACTCCTCCTCCTCCTCCTCCTGCCCCAACTCATCCCCCTCCACAACCTACTTACCAACACGCCTCCTCCAACAACGTCGACGAGGGAGAGAAAGAAAAAGGTACGAATCATAAGAACAATAAAAGCAAGAGAGAGAGAGAGAGAGAAAAAAAAAAAAAAAAAAAAAAAAAATGTAGCGAGGGGAAGGGACGATTGGCGCTATGGGCATGTCCACGGAGGGAACGAAAAAGATGCATATACACCGGACCTTCCAAGACCCATCCTAAGGCTCAGTCTCAGTGGATACGCCCTCCTTGCCTAGCCAGGAAAGGGCATGCACGGATCTCAAGCCTTGATTGGGTCTAACTACGATCGGTGTAGCTGGATCGATTTTTTTGTCCGTCGACCACGACGGCTGGATGCCTCGACAACCTCGCATGGCCACTGAGACCGGGCCCCGGACATGGAGGGGAGCCGGGCTGCGTGGGCAACCGACCACCAAAGAATACGGAGACGCTATCAGCCACGTGGCAGGGACAGCGAAAGGGCACCCGTGACAATTATTGCCCGGGGGCCAGGGCGGAAATGTTACTTAAGACCGGATTTTTCCTGTGGCGCAAGATACGAATTACCCCTAAAACGTATCATTCCCTGGCTTGCCCAACTGTGGCGCGCTACTCGTCGTAACAGCGCCGGCCGGCTGCGGACACCCGTCGACCGCAAAGAGAGAGGTAGCAGAAGGAAAGCGTCCAAAAACCTTTGAGACGTCTAGAAACCTTCGAAGTCTTTGAAAGAGCTTCAGAATGTCAGGAAACCTCAGAAAACCTTCAGACAACCTCGATAACAAATATCCGGGAAGCCATCCGCCAAAACGCACAAAACGTTCGAAGACCTCGCACCGCAAACAACCGACGACGGCAACGGTCACCACCACGACGACGACGACGACGACGACGACGACGACGACGACGACGACGACTGCAGGGACGACGACGGCGACGGCGACGGCGACGGCCGCGGCCGCGGCTGCGGCGACGGCGGCGGCGGCGGCGACGACGACTACGACCGACCTTTCCATGTCCTCTGAGGTCCCCAGAAGTCGAAAAAGGTCCCTGGCGGCCCAGAAGAAGTCCAGCGCCACTTGAAAACCTCAACCCCCGACGACGGAGACGACCACGACGGCGACGGTGGCGCGACAGCGACGTCGACGGCAGGAGCGGTCAGCATCGAATCGGGAAACCAGATCGGACGGGGTCGAAGCGCGCGTCGAATCGGGCCGCATCGGCACGGAGATGAGATCTGCTCGGATCGGCTGCGCCAGGATGCACAACAGCACCATGCATGCCGTCGGGCCACGTCGGACCGTCGGATATTTGGTGGTCTCCAAACCAGGTGGTGAGACACCCGGTGGTGTCCCCGATTCCCCCAAAAAATAATTCTGGGTCACCACCGGGTTTGGGGACGCGCGGTCGCCACGAGGCTTTGCCTTTCCTGGGCCCGCCAACGCTCGAAAAACACTACCCAAATCGCCCAAAACTCACCACCGGGTGTTCTCACCACCACGTTTGGGGACCACCACGATATGTCGGGATCAGATCGAACCGAACCAGCCGGCAACGACATCGGCTCGCAGCGATCGGATTTGGACGCCCGAGATGGGTACCGAAAAAATGGGTACTATGCCCAACAGCAAATGTTGTCCCAAACCAACAGCGGCCGCTGTTGGGCAGGCGGCCTCCTGTCTCGAATGGACACAGGCCGCGGCGGCGTGGACAGCGGATCTTGTTCAAAATGAACAGGAACTGCTGTTGGGCATAGTACCCATTCTTTCAGTACCCATTTCGGGCGTCCTGTCGGGGTCAGATCGAACCGAACCAGCCGGCAACGACATCGGCTCGCAGCGATCGGATCCAAAGGGGCCCCGGAGAGGCGGTCCCTCGGCCTTCCCGGGCCACGGCGCGGGTGCCTCCGGCGGCCGCCCGGGCCGAGGCGGGCACCTCTCCAGGAGCGGCCCAAGGCGAGGCGCGGCTGCTGGAGCGCCTCCCGAGGCTGGAAGGCCTCCATGCGCCGACGAAGACCCAAGGCTCGAAGACGCAAGGGGAGGGGGAGGGGGAGGGGGAGGGGGAGGAGGAGGGAGGAGGGGGAGGGGGGAGAGGGGAGGAGGAGGAGGAGGAGGAGGAGGAGGAGGGGGGAGGAGGGGAGGAGGAGGAGGAGGAGGAGGAGCCCAAAACGAGGACGACGACGAAGACGGCGACGACGACGAGGGCCGCCCGGGCGCGCGCCTCAGGCCGTTCTCGGTGGTGCGCGAGCGCCACACCAGGCCGTCGAGCAGCGACGGGAGCAGCGCGGGGGCGTCCACGCAGAGCCTTCAGGCCGGGCGGCGGTCGGGGGGGGAGGAGGGTCGCCACATACAGTCGGGGCCTTGACCTAAGGAACGACAAATGAGGCACGAGGCCCCTTTTTCCCATAAGTTAAACTCCGACGCTCTATTGAAAAAACCTAAGGCAAACCCTGGGAGCACTGCAGAACAACTCAGGAACACGGAGCCCCTCCCAGACGAAAAGGGTCCCTTCTTCAGCGGCCCGACTGCAAGCGTGTTGGCTGCTTTTTTTTCTGAGGTCCCAGGCATCCGACGAAATGATCTGCTCGATCGATGTGGTTCCGTAGACGTCCGACGATATATGTTTGTTGTTGTTGTTTATCTCTGCTCTCCCCGCTTGTGAAGGTGGTTGTCTGTGCACTTGATTGCGGCTGCAGACAGTCGAAGTGCAGAGGGAATAAAATGAGTGCATGGCTCGCCCTGAATGCGGCTCGATGTCAGACGTAGCAGGACAGCTCGGCACTAAGTGTCAGCAGCTCTTGGAGCAGCAGGCCCGCGGTCGACAGGATGCGCCACTGGAGCTGCAGACGGCAGGAGTGCTCACTAGAAACAAATGCATAGCTTGACCATGATTCACGAGAGGAGAACGCAAACGCATTGATCAGGAAGAAAAGACAAGTGACATCAGCCGGTCAAACTTGTGGGGTGAGTGCGGCGCGGTGCCAAGACCAAGCAGATCCTGCTCAGATCACAAACTTGAAAAATTGGAGCTGGGACTTCCAGTCCCGAGTCGCCCAAGAGCAGACAAAGCAAGTACTCGAACCGATGATGTAGTCCTTCCTCTTCCCTGCCGGGCTTGGGAATGGCAGGAACACAGTTATAATTACACATAACTTGGTGTAATCAGGCCAGGGTAAGGGATACACGGGAAGGAGGATTCCTGTACGCTCCTCGAGGCAGGGGCAAAGAATGCGGACCCAATGCCTCGCCGCGAAAGCCTGCGGGACACCAAGTAAGCTCAGTCCGCGCAGCGCGGCGCCTGCCACACCTGCCGCCCGAGCACGCGTGGACAATACTACTGGGATGGATGCCTCCTCCGTCTTCTCCTGCACTCTCAGTCCACGAGCCCCCCCTTGAGCGAACCTCCCCGTCTCCGGCGCCCCTGACCTCTGGCCATAGCACCTCTTCCGCTGCTGCAGGTGCCCACTTCTCGAAAGGAAGGGGATCCCCGAGAAAAAAGCATGCCGTAGGCTACCCTCCTTGACGAGGGTCCGCCGTCCGCGCGAAAAGAACCCACGGCAGCCCAGAAGATGGCGGTAACCATGATTTTGGAGAGGTCGAGGCTGGAAAACCCCCGAAATTCCAGATCCCGGCTCTGTCTGGCGCCCCAGGGACTCACGGCGGCCCAGAGGATGGCGGGGACCATGATTTTGGAGAGATCGAAGCTGGAAAAGCCCAAAATCATGGTTCCCAGCTCTGTGCTCTGTGCTCTCTGCTGCCCTGTGCTCTCTGCTGCTCTGTGCTCTCTGCTGCTCTGTACTCTCTGCTGCTCTGTGCTCTCTGCTGTTATGTGCTCTCTGCTGCTCTGTGCTCTCTGCTGCTCTGTGCTCTTTTTGCTGCTCTTTGCTCTTTGCTGCTCTGTGCTCTCTGCTGCTCTGTGGTCTCTGCTGCTATGCGCTCCCAGGGCCCCGCGGCGGCCCAGAGGATGGCGGGAACCATGATTTGGGAGAGATCGAGGCTGGAAAAGCTCAAGTCCTCATGGACTGTCTAGCACAGGTGCGATCCGAGCAGTCAGCAGCAGCCCCAGCGCGAACCGACTGCCCACAAAAGCAGGATGACCCATACGCTTAAACAACCTTAGCATGAAAGATGCCGAGCGATGGTGAAACAGCACGAGAGCTAGAACAATGCAAAACGACACGCTGGTGGCCAAGAAAATCGCAGTCGGCCGATGCTGCAGATCGCGCTGGGAGGACGAGACCGCTGGGTGGGCGGAGCGGTGCAGGCTGGCACATCGCCGCCACTCCGCGTCGTTGCGGTCTAGTCCCCGAGCGCCGAGGCTCCATGCATGCGCGGAGGCGCCGGCCCAGCTCAGAGTCATGGAACGTGCAGAGAGCACCCCCCGCCCCCAGGCTCTGTCTGACGCCCTAGGGACCCAGGGCAGCCCAGAAAATAACGGTAGCCAAGATTTGGGAAAGATCGAGGCTCGAAAAACCCGAAATCCCGGTTCCCGGCTCTGTTTGGCGCCCCAGGGACTCACGGCGGCCTAAAGGATGGCGGAAACCGAAGCGGGAACCATGATTTTGGAGAGATCCAGGCCGGAAAAGCCCGAAATCGTGGTTCCCAGCTCTGGCTGGCGCCCCTGGGACCCACGGCGGCCCCGAGGATGGCGGGAACCATGATTTTGGAGAGATGCAGGCCAGAAAGGCCCGAAATCATGGTTCCCGGCTCTGGCTGGCGCCCCTGGGACCCACGGCGGCCCCGAGGATGGCGGGAACCATGATTTTGGAAAGATCCAGGCCGGAAAAACCCGAAATCATGGTTCCCGGCTCTGGCTGGCGCCCCTGGGACCCACGGCGGCCCGAGGATGGCGGGAACCATGATTTGGAGAGATCCAGGCCGGAAAAACCGAAATCATGGTTCCCGGCTCTGGCTGGCGCCCCTGGGACCCACGGCGGCCCCGAGGATGGCAAGAACCATGATTTTGGAGACATCCAGGCCGCAAAAGCCCGAAATCATGGTTCCCGGCTCTGGCTGGCGCCCCTGGGGCCCACGGCGGCCCCGAGGATGGCGGGAACCATGATTTTGGAGAGATCCAGGCCGGAAAAACCCGAAATCATGGTTCCCGGCTCTGGCTGGCGCCCGTGGGACCCACGGCGGCCCCGAGGATGGCGGGAAGATCCAGGCCGGAAAAGCCCGAAATCGTGGTTCCCAGCTCTGGCTGGCGCCCCTGGGACCCACGGCGGTCCCGAGGATGGCGGGAACCATGATTTTGGAGAGATCCAGGCCGGAAAAACCCGAAATCATGGTTACCG